>JAVXUL010049971.1:0-10648 GCA_035590515.1 Trichilia minutiflora
CTTTTGTATACTCACCCCCCCTCACCTTCCAGTTGCAGGGCAAGCGTTAGGTCGAGCGAGAGGTGGTGGTTGCTGTCGAACTGAAGGCTCAGGTATATTTCGACTCACCCTAGCGGTCCTTAGTCCACTGGTGTCTTTTACAACTCTCTTTTCTTTCTGAGATTCGAACGTGTAATATTTGTTGTTGTAATTGATTTTGGGGATGGACCCCCATTGGTTTGAGTATGAGAAATGTTCAATTAATTTTTGGGATAGGTTGATCCCTGTGCATATTATTTGATAAAAATGTTTATGTTGTGACGTTATAAATACTTGAAATGCTTGTAAAGTTATTTTAAATTCATTGGAGTTTGGGTGTTAGACAGAATATATATGGAAATGTTTGAAAACTGTTTGTGAAAAACAGGATTTTGTAAAAAGCCTTACAGGCCTACAGGTTGTAGCCTGTGTTATTGGGTATACCTTGGAGGTCTGTGGCGTTGTCACGTGGGGATCCGGGGTCGGGTCGTGACACTTTGTCTTTAGGAAGAGGAGGATCTTTCTCCTGAGGGTGTACTCCCCCTTCGAGGATCTTTTCCTCAGTCAGGATCCCCTTTTCTTTAGGGCGATCAGAGGACTTTCTTGGGGTACCCGAAACCTCAGATGCTCTGGATCCTGTCCGAGATAACAGCCCTTGCAGGATGTCCGTTACTTTCTTCCTCCTCTCATCTAGGGACCCTTTAGTCCCCACGACTGTAAATAGTCAACAAATTCTGGTAAGAGTCCATAAAGAGTCACGTCAAAGATTGAGACAAGGAAGATTTACCTTCATTTATATCCGTTCGAGGCTTTGAGAGCTCACTTTGAGTGGCGAACGGGTAGGCCAACTGCGATTTAACCAGATTCTCCTCGTTCAGGAGATATCTAATGTCTGTGGCAGGAAGGCTCAACAAAACGCTTGCCACGTTGATCGAAATATCAGGCTGGTTCTTCCCTACTTCTGTGCAAAAAATTTTAATCAACAGATAGCATTACCAGAGACGGTTTTTTTCTTAGAAAAGGAACGTTACCTGTCTCCCGGAAGGCTGAAGGGAGGGGACTAGGAATGTTGGCAGTTGCCTCCCAGCCGACGATGAACCAGCGATCCTTCCAATTCTTGTTCGCTGAAGGGTTCTTTTTAATTTTTGACTAAAACCCTAAGCGAATCTGGAGGTAATACCACCCAGGGTACTGACTCATGTTCTTCCTGAGCAGGTACATATGCAGCACTTCGTTTGACGTAGGAATTGGTTGCCCCGCTCTTGCTTTCAGGACAAAGAGCCCAGCCAGAATTCTTCAGTTATTCAGGGTGAGCTGATATGGAGACAATTCGAATGCCTCAAATATTTTGGCGAAGTAGGGCTGCATGGGGAGACGGGCACCTAACAGAAGGTGTTTTTCATTCACGGTCATATCCCCGGGGGCCAGGGTACTCGAGATTTTCTTCGATCGGGGGACCCTGAGTCGTACGCTGTCCGAGATCTGAAAAAATCACATATATGCCCGGAGGTCCACCACATTTACAGTAGAGGAGAACCAATCCGCCTAATTAGGCCCCCTGCTCCAGGCCTGCTCAGAAACATTTCCTCCATAGCCGCCCTCTTCCTGACCAATGATCGAGTCCCTAACTGATTCCATTCCTGCTCGGGCGACGTCTGACAAATGATCAAATTAATCCAGAGTTTTTCTGACCTGGAACAAAAACATAAGAAAATAAGCAAGAGCAGTGAAAGCACAAAGAAAATAACAATGAAAAGTTCTGATGGCAGAAAAATGTGAGAAATTTGAATAATAAGTGTAAAAATGAGAGGAGAAAAGGGGGTATTTATAGATGGAGAGAGGTGATCCCAGTCGTTGATCTAAATGGATAGGGAGTCGCTATGTGTCCCTGAACATAAATTCCCCCACAAGGATCGAGGAACCATCAAATTCTCTCAATAGTGCTTCAACACGTGGCGCATCCCCAGTCAAGTATTCAAAAAACCATTTAGTACTCGAGGAGTCGCCTTTTCAGAAACAGCTATCGACAGGTATGACGTGACTTTTGACAGGGGCAATTAATGAAGATGGAACAGAGACCCAGACAGGACACATCATCAACAGTGTAATGGCTCTGTTAGAAGAAAGATAAGGGATCTCAGGGACTGTGAAGCTTCCGTGACACGATAATCGCATCAGGGACCATGAAGTTTCTATGCCACACCAACAAACTTAGTGATTGATCACTTCACCAGACAATTGGACTCACCTGAGCCAGTATTTCTTTCCTGGGACGGATCATTTCAGGAATAATTTTCTGATGCGAGCCTTATTGGTCTCACACTAGAAACTGGGGGACTGGATATTTGGGGAAAAAATGTAGGGGTGACATGTGGATGCCCTGTTAGCAAGGCATATGCAGGTGGCCAGGGGTAATCCTACGTAGTTCCGTCTCAGATACACCTCTTCCCAGGTATCTCCCTGCTCAGGGAATACACGGCCCCAGAAAAATTCTGCCCAGGGAATCCCTCTTCTCATGGATTTCATAGCCCCAATGAGTTTTATTCCAGGTAATCAGCATCCAAGCAGAATTAATGGCGCCTCAGGATTCTCACTGTCTTAGTCGTCACAAAGATTGAAGCTCCTTCTCAGGTATGGCGCGGTCATCCACAGCACGCCTCAGGCATCTAACAGCATCAACTGAGACAAGTCGCCTCCCCAAAGACCCAGATAGCTTCTCAAAGGAATTTACAGGTAATCCCTGATCACGACGGGAATTTCTACACAAAGTATTAGCAGACATGTGTACTCTCCTTCATATCAAAAATAGAAATAGTTAATGATAGTTGGCCCCTTAAATGCACTCATCCCCTCCTCTGACCATTTTTTCAGAGACGGTATCAGGCCTATACTCCTACAGATGTGTCAGCATCATTAATGAAATTCGACTATACACTGCCCCATGTCAGAGTCATATCCTTTCCATTCTTCGATGTCAAGTCACTATTTAAGAGGAAGACACTATATAAGGCAATTTTCTTCAACAAAAAAAAGGGATATTTTTGGGACTTTTGGACTTTTAGGACTGGCTTTCTCGAATTTTGGGACTCTCTCTCTCGGATTTTGGACTTTTGATTGGAACCTCACCGGAAGTTTGCACTTTGATTACACGATGATAAAATCGGAAAGAGAAAAAAGGAGCCTGATTATCATCTTTCCTAACCATTTTCTATTTGGTAGCCTTGGACTATAGATTCTACACACTTTTCTCTCATTTCCAGTCATTTTCAGTTTTCTCTTTGTTGCTTTCGTAGAAAGTTTATTTCTTTTTTTCTCCATATTATTTCTGACTTAGACATCAAAGTTTTTTCGTCGGGAATCTCTCCCGACGTTACTCCATAAATATTTGCTATCTTTACAAGTTTAGGAGATGGAGTCTCGTCAAAAATAATCATATTTTCACATTAATAACAATTACATCTTCTTCGTACCTAACTGAAGAGTGCGCGGATAATTTTCACATTAATAAAATTAAAACAATAAAATATTAGATGATATCAACGTTATAATATCTTTTCTGAAAATCCAACATCTTTACTAGTCCCATCCCGTGAGCTTGTAGCCCTTGCTTATTAATTGCAGAATTATTTTAAGTCTGATGATAAATTTTAGTGTTTTGGACTCTGTACAAGACAAGAGGAGAGGAGGAGGAACATACCCTGCTGCTTTTAACGGATGCATTCTAAATTAAGTAATATAGATAATTGTATCAACCATAATACTAAAAATTAAATTTGAAAATATGGGAAATTGAATGTTTTGAAGAAGAAATAAAGCATATCATTTGGTCAATAATTTGAGGTAGAATTAATTATTCCTCGTACATCGTACTCAGCTGTTAAAAAAATATAAATCAAACTCAAGTAGTGGAGCAATGGCCATTAGCTATATAATGTCTTCAATGTAGACGAACTTTCCATCAAAACCATCGATTTCATTTTCAGTACACATTTCAAATCCAATCAATGACCTAAATTCAAGCAACATTAAAAAATATGCAAGAAAATATAAGGAAAATAAAACAAAAATTTCATCTTTAAATTTGTTTCCAAGACAATCAGTGTATGGGGTTTAGATTGTTCCTTATTACGGGGATTAGAAGAAAGCCCATTTTTTCATATGGAGACTATATTTCATTTTGTTACCCTAAAATAATTTTAAAAAAAAAGGAAAAAGAGAAAAATGTCACATATTTTTTTTACTATTTAGTTTTTATCAAATATTCCATCTAAATTGATTAACCATTGAATTGAGTTAAAATTTATTTTAAGAATTCTTAATATCTTATCCTATAATATGAATGGTAAAGATGATATGTTGATATTTGTAACTCCAGCTTTGAATCATGAATAGTAAATTTTTTTTTTGGGTGATTTCTCTTTGCTCTTTCTTGATTTGTTGTTACTTTGTTGCCAGTTATTTTTCTTATTTGGTATTTGTTTGTAACTATTTAGGAGAGCATTTTGTAAGATTTTTAATATAATAAATTTTTTTTGATTGATTGGAGGTCCTTAGATATTTTTAATTAATTTGAAAGAGTTTTTTATCTAAAAATTTTGGTGTCTTTTGAATTTTATTTTTGTCTTGATCATATTTATTTTTCTATATATTATACTTGCTGTCACATCATTATTGTGTTAGAGTTTATTTGCTCCCCGTAGATTCAAGTAGAGAGAAAAGTTTTTTTATTGGACATTTTACTCTCCTATGTTTTTAGTTTACATCTTACATTAGTTTGGTGTTTTTCTTTCCAATTTTGTGGTATCAGAACTAGATTGAATATTTGTGATTTTTTCTTTAAATGATGAAGGCTAATATTAGCAAAATAGTGTGTTTAAACGATACTAATTATTATGTTGAATTATGTGACTTTAGAAAATTGTTTCATATGATTTTCTAGTTTCCTATTTTGTGAGATTTAGTTACTATGTTTAGATTGGAGCTTTGTGTATATAATTGATTGTATTATATCCTATTACCATAAGCAAGAAAATACAATTTTACACTCTCCTATTATGATTTTCAACATATTGTAATAGAAGGATAAGATGAAAGATTTTTCATTTATAAAAAAGATGCATTTGTCCATGTATAATGAGAATTGAAAATTTAATCATTAGTAAGTTTGTGATTATTAGGCAATGGACAGAAGATAATATTCTTAATCATATTGGTAATG
This sequence comes from Trichilia minutiflora, assembly GCA_035590515.1. NCBI lineage: Eukaryota > Viridiplantae > Streptophyta > Magnoliopsida > Sapindales > Meliaceae > Trichilia > Trichilia minutiflora. Next base: position 5,237 of record JAVXUL010049971.1, read on the forward strand.
AAACACATGTTAGAATTTTGTGGAATAAAGTTGCGACATTTTATACTTCACATACAGGTAATAACAAGCTTTTTTGGCTTAAATAATTGATGAATTTGACATACAAGAAAGATAGTTCTATTTCTAATCATTTGAATGATTTTTAAGACATTCTTGGTCAATTGTTTGGAATGAATATAAAATTTGATAATGAATTACATGGGTTTCAGTTGCTTAATATTTTACCAGATTTTTGGCAATTTTTTTGTGTTTTTTCAATCATTTTTGCTTTTAGTGTTATGGTTTAAGCGTGATGTTTTAAATGAAAAAATGAAAAGAAAATCTCAAGGTTCATCATCATCATCTTCACACCTAGATATTTTGGTTATTGAAAATAAAAGGAAAAGCAAATCTAGAGGACATAAGGGTAGAGATAAAAGTAGAAGCAAGTCAAAAGTCTAAATATAAGCGTTTTGTGTTTGATCACTGTAATAACATAAACTATATCAAGAAGTTCTATTTCTAACTGAAAAAAGGGGTTAAAGACAGGAAAAGAATGATGATGGTAATGAGAACTATTGAAAGAATCGAATGTTATTGTAATTATTAATTATTATTATTATTATTATTATTATTATTTTCTTTTAGGAGATAAGAATAAAAGGTAATCTGCTCAAGGTCAGATTTGCTTTTAGGAGATAAGAACAATTGAAAGGTTCTCGATTTATCTCAAAAGGCATACATAGATCGAGTACTAAAAAGGTTTAACATGCAAAGTTATAAACCCAAAAAGGCATCAATTATAAAATATAACAAGTTTAGTAAGTAATAATGTTCTAAGAATGATCTAGAAAAGGAGACCATGAAAACTATTCTGTATATGAGTACAGTTGGCAATCTTATATATGGTCAAGTTTGTATAAGATCATATATAGCTTATGTTGTAAGCATTATTGGCAAGTATATGTCAAATCCCGACCATGATCATTGGGTAGTTGCCAAGAAATTGATGAGATATCAATAGGGCACAAAGAATCTCGTATTGATATATAAAAAAGTTGAAACTCTTGAATTGATTGGCTATACAGATGTAGATTTTGGTGGTTCTTCAAATGATATAAAGTCTACTTTAAGCTATATCTTTATATTAGTAGGTAGATCTATTTTCTAAAAAAAATGTGAAGCAAACTTTAATAGCTTCCTTAACCATGTATGCTGAGTTTGTAGTTTATTTTAGAGCTTCTACTCATGTTGTATGTCTCAGAAGCTTGATTTTGGAACTTTGGGTGATTGATTTGATCTCTAGATCTATGAAGATTTTTTTATGACAATAATACAACTAGAGAATAGTAATTGATCGAAACACTTAGAGATCAAGTTTTTGACAATCAGGGAATTAGTTAAAAAAGAAAATGTTGTAATAGAAAACATTAGGACAAACTCTATACTAATTGATCCTTTGATAAAGAACTAAGACATATAGTTTTTGATGACCATATTACAAACATGGGTATATAAGAATTTGATGATATTTTAGATTTGTGGGAGTCTGACATAGTATATGTTTTTTGGATATTTATAAATAAATGCAAATTATTTTATATAGTTGCTTATTATTTTGATGATTATCGTATTTACTATATAATATATCAGTTAAGATATGATATTAAAGTTGTGTATGACATTTGTATTTAACATGTTTATTAATACCATATAAAGTCACAAAAATAAAAAATAATAATTAAAGATATGAATTTATTAAGGTTAAATTAAATATATCTATTAATTTTATAGCAGTCAAAGATATATATACTCGTTGAGTTTAATAGTTTTTTTTTATTTCATTATTAAAGTATAAGGGTAGAAAACTATAAAAAGGACCGATAAAATAATGATATTATTTATGATCATATTAAAACATCATATCTTATTACATTATTAGTCCCAAGATTCATGCTAATTTAATTGATAATATTCGTGATTTTGGATTAATTTTATGTTAATAATATGATACATTAATTATCATAGTCCAATCTTAAAGATTAAACTGGACCAGATCATTTTTGAGATGTTAAAATTATGAATGTTATTTTAAAATGTGGCCAAATAAAATATTTTTTTTGTTAATTAGCTCAAGAATTTTTTTCAAATAAGTAAAATTATTTATTTTCAAAATCGATTAATATTGTCCACGTGATAGAATATTAGATTTTTTGTGAGTTTACATTAATCGTAGTTGTAATTTTATTAAAATGGATTAATGACATAATTATTGAGTAAGTGAACTCAATTATGTAATTTAAAAGAAATTATACTAGACGTCTATAATAAACTAGTTTGACAGTCAATGTAGGCTTAGGTCATACTAAAACCTTTAATAGAAAGACAGAGTAAAAAATAAATAAAATAGGTTAAGTCCTCTCTCTAACTCTATATAAAAGAAAATGTATGGGTTAGAAAACTCTAATCTATCTCTTTTCCATTACATAGGTTATCATAAAATAAAGAATAGAAAGAAAGATATAACAGGAAGTTTTTTTTAACTATGGTATAATCAAGTATATATTTTAATGTGTTTTGTATTCCAAGATTTATATATGAAATCTTGATAGGAAGTTAAAACTTCCAACGGAATCCCAATAGGCTCCGCGTGTTTTAGGGTTGGTGCTTTTATAAATTTTAATTTTTTTCTATCTAATTAGTATGCCAATTGCTGCTCTCACGGCTCTCACATTGAAGATAAGTTTTTTGGGCTTGAGGTATAGGTTGGCAGTAGTGCAAGCTTCGTGTGTAGTCATGATGATTTTTACTCTAGTTCCCACTGATTGGAAATATCAAGCTCAACTTGCAAAGGAGCTAACTCATACCTCAGAAACTCAAGCCAGTCTTCTTTATTAATTCTACTAGTCTAGAATTAGTAATAATAATCAACTTGTATCAAAACATGAGAATGAGATAGCGATAAAATAATTACAAGAAAAATGAAAAGTGTCTTTTTTTTTATTAATTATATATAAGGGTCACATGCTATATCTCAATAATTCCAACTAGAACAATAGAAACAAAAATTAAGAAAAATCGTATCTTAATTTTGAAAATCCCCTAAAATAGTGTAAACAGCAAAATAGCATGTTAATAAATCGAATCCATATATTTTCATACCACCAAGAATAAGTGATAGAAAACATAAGCTAGCATCTGGGATATTCTGCAAGCATTAGTATAATACTAGAAAAATAGAGTCATCACCGATAATGCCATCATAACAGTACTCTAAATATGTATACCATCAACTAAAACAGATCAAGAAATTGAATTTCAATTATTTGTGAAAATATATTAATCGATATCCTTGCTAAAAGAAAAAGAAACAATTGGATATCCAATTGGGGCCTATATGATATAACTAATCACTAAAAATTCTTTAACACTTCGCTTTGTTACTTAATATTTCATTACAGTTCTATGATTTAGAATATCATTTCCTATTGATTCCTATGACTTTCATATTGGTAGATGCGATTGGATCTATTCATTAAAAAGAGTTAAATTTTCTCTCTCTTTATTATTGACGTTAAAATAAAAAATAAAGCCTACCATAAAATCAAAATGACAAGAATTCCAGTTGAATCTCTATAATCTAACCTTGTCGTCCAACACAATTGATTTTTATTTTTTTGGTTTCTTCTAAATTTGAAGTTTCTTGTTCTTGTTTTGCTAGCTCTCTCTATTTTAAATTTGTTATCTTAAAAAGCAAAATTCTTTTAAGTAAAAACAAAATCGAAACCTGGGTTGAATTCAAATTCAATAAACAATCAGACAAGATTAAACTATTAACTAATTCCATACCAATATAAGACAAGAGACATTTCTAAATAAAATTAAAAAGAAACCTTACAATCAAAAATTTGAAGAAAATACGTGCTTGAACAGCAATTTAAAGAACTAAAAATTGTATTGTGAATGTGGCGGTTTATCCAAAGTTTTTGAAATAGCAGGAAACCGTTTTGTAGCTGTTGCTGAGATGTTAACACCACTATCTTCTTAGGTTGTGATCATTTTATTTCATTTTTTATATTTTCCTTTTTTTATATTCTTTTTTGTTTCCATAGTTTCACTAAAAATACTTTTAAAAATTTAGAGATTTTTAGTAAATTTCAAAATCAAGAAGATCCAGATGCAGTATAGTAATAGTTTGAATCATAATAATATTATGTATATAAATTTTTATTCCCTTTTCCAAAATATAAATATTGTTATAATTCGATGACACCATCGTGAGATTGATGGTTGCATGCAGGGATGTTCAAAACCCAAAGATAGAATATAAAATCAAAGCCTTTATAAATTTTTTAAGTTTCTCTCTCTAGAAAATTAAGCCTTTCCACCTTTTCTTCATCAATATAATGTCATGCATTCTCTGATCCTTTCTTGATCATTATTTACTGCCTTTATTTGTTTATTTATAAACAAATATAAGAATGAATTGATACAATAATTCATTAAACAATTACAACCTTACCCTAATGCTGCCTTTTCACCATTAACTGTATTCTTTTACCAAAGAACACAACCCTATACGTGGCCATTACTTTGATCATATTCTTTCAATCTCCCACTTGATCAAAGTAATCAGGTTTATTTTCGATGATTGAATATCATGTGCGCACAATCAATCATCATTAGCATACTATAACTAAACCACCAAAATTATAATATGCACATTTTACAATCGTAAAATGACGCCACAACTGAAATTAAAAAAATACCATTTATACTTAATTTCTAAGGCGACTTACATACACTAAGCGCCTAATGTTATATAAATTCATCTTGATGTCTCTATACAAATTTTCACATTTAAGATGATTTATTGTAATCCTTATTATCCTCGCTATAGGACATGTTGAAACATCCCGTGTTTCTGAGTAAGGGTAGTTTCGTCTTTTAGTAATGTACGCCCAAGTTTTGAAAGGATTTTAATATTTTGAGGGTTGATTTGCGGTTATGAAAGAGTTAGAATGATTAAGGACTGAGAATGGATGTCGAAAATTGATCGGAAACTCAATCACATGAGAAAACTCAAGATGAAAGGCATTCGATCGAACGAATGCCAGGTTCATTCGAACGAATGGAATTCGGTCGAACGAATGCTTGATTCGGCCGATCGAATTTAGTCCAAAGAGCTCGCGAATCTTCGATCAAACGAAGCTTGACTTCGATCGATCGAAATCATCATTCGGTCGAACGAAGGGTGAAGTTCGGTCGACCAAATAGTGCAAAAAGTCTGATTTACCCTTGTCTGGAAGCTTCTTTTCTTTAGTAATCAGGGGCAAAATGATAATTTTGTCCCCATTTTTATAAAAAGGGCTGAGCCCCTCCTTTTCCTGCGGTTTTCTTCTTCTCCTCTCCTCTTCTCCTTTCTTCCCGTTC
>JAVXUL010050003.1:0-25656 GCA_035590515.1 Trichilia minutiflora
ATTCTAAAATTCCTTTCCAGTTTTAGATCACTCAACCCCTTAACCTGTAAATCTATTACAAATTCATAAATCATCCCTTATCAGTGTATGGACAGCTATCACTCGAGCACAGGTTTTAGTTGGGGCCAAATCCCAATGAGGTGAGAGAACTCTTTTTGTCAAAATAGATAATATTTCAAATTCTAGGATTTCTAGAATTGGGGATTTTTCCCAAATTGTTCTTTGGTGGATTTCCAGGGTATTTGGCAAGTTTAATATTGTGTTGACTTGTGTGGTTACACATTGAACGTCATGTCATATCTAAAAGCTTGCTTACAAGAAATTCAAATAACAAAATAAATCAATTAACAAATCCCTTATTTTTTAGAGCCTAGGCCAATGAGTCTTTCAAATAGAGTTGAAGTATGACTAATACTAGTAAACGATAGAAAATAATCTCACCGGTAATCAAGATGTTGATGATGACCAGTCAAAGTTGGATCTATCTCATATATTCTCTGCCCGTTGCCAGGCGGAGGAATGGACCTCTGTTTAGCTTCATGTTTAGTTTCACTACTTTCAGGGCTAACTTTCTCCTGTAAAGGAACAGACGATTCCTTGCTTTGAGCATTCTCATTATCAACTACAACAGAGGAAGAAACAAGGCCTTGATCTTCTGTCTCAACCTCCTCAATGCCTTCCATTTGAGGAGTCTCTACATCTTTGAGTACCTGAAACAAGGAGATGATGGTACAAAATGACAGCACGTAAAAATCAAGCTTTCTAAAGACAATAAACCTTTCTTGCATAGTAATGGACATTAGATACAAATATGTATTCTTATAATATGAAATGAGCCAAATAAAAAACATTTTCATTTGGATACTTGTATTATAGCTACACTATTAAGTAAAATGAAACACATAGCTCCCTACTTACTGAATGCACTAAATACATAGCAACCTTCTCATCTTATCTGGCAGTTAGATTATATCATCATTGAAAAAATTCACAAGCAGTTAGATTATATCATAGCAACCTTCTCATCTTATCTGGCAGTTAGATTATATCATCATTGAAAAAATTCACAGGCAAGGAATTATTAGAAAAATATGAATTTTGGGGCTTCAATAAAGCAGTGAAGGTACACCTGAAATTACTATTTTATTTTAAAAAACCTTAAGCCTGTCAAATTCAACATGTTTCCGCAAGCAGAATTTTCATTATATAGTATTCTGTTCCAAATTTTTTTTGCATTGTATATCACTACAGACATCTATGTACAAGAATATTTATATATGAGCATCTATGTACCATAAACACATGCATATATATGCATGCAAAGCAGAAACACATTCTATCAACCAAGAAAACTTTGATCACAAATTCGTTGAACGCAATTCATGAAGGCCTGGGACATTAAAAAATGAATAGATCCAACCTTTAAGGTTATTACTGTGTGTCAAAAACACAGCAATGTCTTTGCTTGCCTGCCACAATGCAAGATGGCATTACCCGGTGTAACTACCCAATAAAATCTCAGTACTTCCTAATTTCTGGATTATGAAAATATCAAATTAAAAGAACTATAGTCTAGGCCTCTGCCATATTAACAGTTCGACATATTTAGAAACATCTGGAACTCAAATCAAGCCAGAGATAAAGTTCGGGTCGAAAAATCCTCAGGATTACATATTTTCAATGGTCAAAAAAATCTTCATGCCATCTCTCATTCTAATGCAACACTGCCATTGTCCCATGAATTTGCGCTAACTGTACATGAAGTCTTCAGTTAATTTTAATTCCTTTTGCAAGTTCAACAATTCCAGAAATACGAAACTTACTTTCCTAGTACATTAATCCATGATGATAACTTATCCAAATACAACCAAGAATCTATAATAAATCATTTAGGAACTAAAGGCTCTTCTTCCTTTCTACTGCAAGCACAGATGTACTATTCCATTAAACTGGACAGTGACAGACATAATCCTTTTACACAAAGGTGTAAAGTCTCCAGTACCATACAGTTAGCAACAAAAAGCATGACACGAGGATAAAACTGTATGGGAAGCTATATTTTAAACAAATCTTGCTTCAACTCCCTGAAGATGAATTATACGTATATGAGTACTGCAGTTCTTCAAATTAAATCAGACAGTGTTATAAAGTCCTATCCTAATAGACAAAAGTTTTTGTAGCATCACAAGAGACAACAGATAGTCTTTCTTATGCCGTCATTAGAAGATAACTTTTTCTGGAAGCTTCAGTTGTCAGGCAAACCACTTGTCCACCAGCTACTCCTACAATAACTTCTTCAAACTGCAGTTGAACCCTAAAAGTAACTTGTGACATTGTCCAGATTTAGCATTTTTGGTATTGACGGGGAATATAATAAAGAAAAGCAGGCATAAAGTAACAAAAGTTGGAGGTTATCTTGGCTTGAAATCTGTGTATGTTAACCCAATTGAGTTTCACAATTTTCATGTATAGAGGCACATTTTCGCATCATTCAAAAACCATAAAAACAAGTTTCATTCCACCTTCACTTAATCTGCTTAATGATTAACCGAGCCTTTACAATTACTATCATAGTTATTCGATGAACTCATAATTATTTGAGTAAATGTTTCCAACATGAATTTTCATACATGCAAATACAAGTACAGGTTCCATTATAGGTGACTTGAAACATATAATTTTTATTGACGTCCAACAAATCTGTACTCGTCATATAACAAGAACTGGTCAAATGTACTGTATGTACAGGAACATCACAAACCTCTTTATCTTCAGAAACCGTCTCTGGAGTTTCCAATTGCTCTGTCAATGGTGAAGGGCCATCACTTTGGTTCCCACGAACAAGGACTTTCTCAGATGCTGCAACTGTTACAGATGATGTTTCATAATCTTTTGAAGACTTTCCAGCAAAGATCTTCCCTACAAACAAGCATCAAATTAGTCTTATACATATAGCAAGACAATTAAACTAAGCAGACAATTATAATGCATAGAAATAGGAATTATAAGCATGCACCAAAATTTATAAGGTGAAAAAAAAGGTATTACAGAAGCAAATAGTACTTCCATTTCACATCCTCAGAAGACAAGTTGATAAACACAAACATAATCACTACCAAGATCATTTTGAAAACATGAATTTGGATAATCTAAAATGGGAACACCCAACCAAGAAAATGATCTCATATCAAGAAAATAAACAGTCCAAAACAATCCACCTTCCCAAAGATCAACCATGATCGTCTAGGGTTCCAATAACCACCATAGAAGTATAAGTAATCTTCCATTAACCACAATAGGAGCATAAGTAATCGACAAATTGTCATTTCCAATTCACTGATGTCGTAAAACCATCCGATGAATTATGATTCCACAAAACAGCAACGACCATGAGCCTCCTCCATCCTTGACCACAAATTAGAATATATTCCTGATCTACGTTAGCTCAATTTGCTAAAACTGTCTGAACTTGAAACTCTTAGACAATCCAAAAATCTTCTAAATATCACTACAGGCGTCATTTCACTTACAGTACTAATCGATTCCATAAATAAAGAAATCTTCACATTTCTCGATCAGGCATTACATCTCTACAGTAACTTCCACATTAATCTAACTTTTGGTTTGGTCTATGTACAAAATCAAACACTAACGACTTCTGCAAAATCACACCCGCATACAAGTTTCATAATCATATTCACAATTTAAAACAATTCCACTACGATTAGGTAATGACAGTTAGTAGCATATCAAGTTTAGACTCCAATCAAGTTCAGCTACAACAAATATCACTTACACAAAGTACACTCATCTAATCACTATTTCATACAAAACTCAGAATTAGCAGATTGATTCGATCAATGACAGTTAATAGCATATCAAGTTCAGCTACAACAAAGGTTAGTTACCAAGAGTACATTCATCCAATCACTGTTTCACACATAATTCAATATTACCAGAATCAATTCGATCATTAAAAAGCCGAGTAACAACAACGAACTCACACCTCAACCAAACCAAACCAAACAAAACACAAGTAATGAGAGAAAATTACGTGAAAACGAATCCTTCTTCAACAAGAACGACAGCCTTGTACTGCTCCGATCGCCATTGAAGTTCGATTGAGCCGACTTATAGTAGACTGCCGGCACACAAGGAAACCTTATACCAGATGCATATACCATTTTTCTAGGGCTATTTGAGGGAGAAGAAAGAAAGGAAAGAAGGAACGTGAGTTTTGGTAGTGAGAGTCAGAACTAAGAGATTAATGTTGAATTCGAAGCGCCGAGAGAATCGTGAAGAACTAAAAAATATCAGAGTTCGAGATTTTTGAATGCGTCGTTACAGTTGTTAGTCATGCAAGTGTTAAAGCAGTAATACGTGTATGACTGGGGCCCTCAAGGATCATTCTCCATCGTTCATATTTTGCCTCCGTTTGTAAGAACATTTTAGTCCCTGAGATTTATTAAAACAAAATTTAAGGACGTAGTTTAAAGGTATTAACAGATCAGTCCTTATAGGTCATTTGAGTTGAGCCGTAACTAAGAATTTAATATAAATAAATAAATTTAAATTAAAAAATTAATATAAATGATAAATAATTATATTTATATCATATATTGATTATATATTATATCTATTTTAAAATTTATTTATTCATTAATTTATTTAAGATAAAATTAATTAAAATAAACAAGTCATGTTGATTTGTTTAATATCTATTTAAATTTAAATTATATGATATAAATTTTAAGATTAAATTATTATCTTTTTAATATTATTTTTTAATCACTTTTGTGTTGTTATTTATGATAAACTGAATTATTATATTTTCATTGTTTTTTCTTTATTTAATTTTAAAGTATCGCATAAGTTAAAATAGATTTAATTAAATTTTTTATTAATGCATATAAATTTTAATTATGTATAATTATTTTCAAGTGATGTTTTATTTATATTAGCTATTAAGCTATATTTTATATTATTTCTTATAAAAAATTACATTAAAATTAAACCAATTGAATTGATGTCCAAATAATTAATTATATATATAATCAAATTAAATATATTTAGCGTATCTAATTAAATAATTGCATCTAATTATATCATTTTATTATATATATGAATGTAATTTATTTAATAATTTTTTCTACACAAATCATGTCTAATACCCATTTAATAAATAAATTTTATTCATGTTTATAATTTTATTTAATTAATAAATAGGTTGTATTTATGTTTAACTAAAGATATAGCATGAGTATGATATATTTATATGAATTATTTCCCTTTTAAAGAGTAATTTTTAAATATCACTAAAATGAAGGACTAATTTGTTATTTTAGCAAATTTTAAAAATTAATTTATCAAATTGTGGCCAAATTTATTGTTTTGGAAAAATATTAGGGACTAAAATGTTATTATCTTATTTTATTTTGTTTTTGTTTTAAGATTCATTGGAGATCGGACAAGTGTGGGGCCGCCATCCACGTGGGGACATGCCGTTGCATAAAAGACTTTTTGTGGAGATGAGAAATGAACGGCTGTGGTGTAGTGTTTCTGATGGACATTTTATTTTTGGAGTTTCGTTGATTACTTTCTGATTTTTAGAAAAAAGGTTACCTTTTTTCCTTTGATAGAAAAATGTCTCCGTTGATTGGTACATCTCCAAATGACCATTTCATTATTTGACGAAAATATCAACAATAGTAAACTTTCTGACTCCTTGAGTGCATCGTTTTATTTTATTTTATTTTATTTAACCGTTGTAAATATACGACGTTATTAAATTTGATAATATTTTATTTTAAAAAATCTTAATTAAATTCATTTAATTGCATCATTGTTAAGAGGAATCCAGTTCGATTATTGTAGAAATTAAGATAGTTGGCAAAAAAATATGATAATCTTAGGGATACATTTCTCTTATAATTTAATTTTAAATTTTTTTATTAAAATAATTACACAATTTATACTAAAAATTATTTATAACAACTAAATAACCAATTTTTTTTTAAAATTTTATTGCAAAATACTATACTTATTAAAACTCTACTAAACAATTCGTGATGTAATTGAAATTCACATCCCACCTGATTGAATGAAGTTCAAAATAATTGAAGTGGAGAGGAGTGAAGACAAATGAACATGCATCCTTTTCAGCTCATCCCTTTCATGGTCTTCCCCTTTATTTGCGTCCTGTTGTACTTAGTGGTACTTGGAGAGCGAGAGCAGACGATGGAGAATGAAAGAAGACCATATCAAGATAGAATATACTATTTTCTCATCATCTAACACAAAAGCATCTTCCCCTCAAAAATCAAATTCCATAATCCTGAGGAAAACGATGGATAGATACCATACCCCTGGAAGTTTACTTAAAATAATGACTTTTTTAAAAGTTGGCAAATACCTACCTTTTCAAATTTCATATATTAGCACCTAAATTTATTGACAATGCAAAATTTGTTAACAAAAATATCTTTTTTATAAAAAAAATTTAACCCCTTTTGTAAGTGATAAAATAATATTTTATTAACTTTTTTTATATTTTTTTTTCTTTTATAATATATATAGATATAGATAGATAGATATAGATATTCTTTTAAAATAATAAGCAAAATAATATAAATGATTATAAACCATTTAAATATGTTGATTTTTATCGTACCATTTTGTTTTGGTGTTACGAAAGTTTGCTTAAATTGCCATAAAATTATATTATCTATTATATAAACCTATTTGCCTTGATTGATGATTTTTTTCTATGGGTTTATGATTTTCTTTTTATAAATTTATGATAAAATTTATCTAAAATTTTAAAAAGTACCTTTCTATCTTTAAAAGTTATTGAACCTATCTACTTTGATTAAATTATAAGAGAATATTTATCATTTTATTCTTAATTAAAATCGATAAAAAATTAATTAAAATCAAATTTAAATAAAATATACAATTTTTCTCGAGTAATATCATTTATTTAAAATTTTTCATCTCAATATATATTTGAAACGAGACGGCCTATATAGATTACTCTTGGTAGTTATTTTTAAAGCCATAATCTGTGCTCAATTAATGCTTAAAGACAGTCTTCGTGCTAATTTCTTCAATCTATAGCTATTTGGCAATCTGCCAAGCCTATAAGATAACAATAAAGAGCTGAGGCCAATTTATTCTTGGCAACTGCTTAGTATTATCAACTATGGTTTGGCCTCAAACAGAACTTCGTTGCAGAATCATTAACAATAGCTTAATGCATTGGGACTTCAGTTCAGTGAAACAAAGCATTAGGATATATGTGAGCAGAATCAAGGCATGCAAACAGCTTCGATGCGTTCACATCAACCCACAACAACTGAATTTAAAACGAGTGGACTTGCTAATGCTATAAATAGATTCAAGGACGTCCATATGGCCTTGGTCTGCATGTAATGGATATATATTCCTCAAGTGTTAATGACAGACAACTAAACTGCAACATGCGTTGCTCATATTAAAGCATATATATAATTGCTTCATTATGACCATCTATCAGACATCAAACCTACTTCGTGAAATTATCAGTATCTCGGACAATCTTCATTGAGGGAGGGGAGCACAATTCATATCACAAGCATGATGTCACTGTTTATCAGCTAAAAGGTTCGTCTCTGACTAATACTACTGCAACCAACCAAAAAGGTTCAAAGTACTATAGGAAGATGCTCAGTATCCAAAATACAGTAGGCAAATCGTTGGTTGTAGTTTATTATTATTACAATATTATTATTGAGAATAATATATCTTAAGATAATAAAATTATATAAAGATAGATTATTATATATTTTAAATAAGCCAAAATAAAATTAAAAATATCTTTTAAATAAAAAAGAAAACAAATACTTATAATTTTTGTCTTAAAGAATATAGATTAATCTAATTAATTTAATTTATGTGCTCAAAATATTAGCTATTTCATGATTTTAGTAAACGAATTTAGTAAATTCAAAGTCTTCAAGATATTTCAATCGGACGCCTTTTAAACTCATTTTTATATTATAATTTTTTTAAAAGATATTATCAAACATGTTCTTTTAAGTTTGAAATATCAAATCAAAAATAATATTTTTATATATTTATTTTTTTTATGAAAATATTTATCGAGAAACAACATGGAACCCACCAAATTAATTTACAATCCAAAGGAGATGAGAAGCTGAAACACTTGTATTGGAGTGGTGAAAGGGCTTGTTTGGACCAAGCCCAATGCAAAAAACAAGGGGCTTGCATAGCAGTATGCTGATATTTAAAGGCCCAAAAGATAAATGGGCTAGTACATGGGCTGTCATGAAAGCACGTGTAATTTTGTAAAATACTTAAAATTAAAAAAGTAGTAAAATATATACAAATAGTCGTATAAAAAATAACTTTTATAAAGTTATAATTCTAATTAATTAAAAGTATGTAAAAGTTGAAAATGCAAATAGCTCATAAGATAATGAAAAACAAATGGCTTCAAAGTCAAGCAAAACTCATTTGGATGGAAGTCTCCTAAAACAAAAAGGTAAGATTGGTAGGGAAAGATATCTCCAAACTTCAGGGGTTGATTTCTCAGAAAATTGTAATCCAGATATAGAAGAAGGATATTTTAAGATTGGTTGGAAAAGATATCTTCAAATTTTAGAGTTGACTTCTCAAAAACCTTTAATCCAGAGATAGAGGAGAGTTATTTTATCACACTTACTAGTGACTCATCCACAATCATATATTATAGATTGAACAAAAATTTTGCACTAAAATACCTTTGGTGAGTTTCATTATTTCCTTGGTGTCGAGATATGAGCAACCTTTTACACACACATTAGATGGCTTGTAAAAGGGTACTTGGGTACTTTAAAGAAACAAGAAGTTGAGGTTTAGAACCGAGTAAAATAGATGACACAGAACTAGTGCGATTCACTGATGGAGATTGGGAATCCAATATAAAGCTAAGCACATCGAGATTGATGTTCATTTCCTTCGTGTAAAGTTCACAGCATTACTGTTTCATTGAAAATCAATAGCTAAAATTACCCAAGACATCTCTTTGACATTTCTCTAACTATAACTAATTCCCTTAATTTATCAAGCATTCCCAATTTCTTCCAAAGATGTTGCATATTGTATGAAAGATTCTTTGCACTCTTTGCACAACATGATACACTTGTCAATTAATGAAAATTCAAAAATGGAAATACAAAAGTACTGAATTACAATTACAAACATACATTTTAGGCAAATCGATTATGATACTGCCTGTAATTTTTATCGAAAACGAAGGCACAAAGAATAATAATAATTATGATGATGATAAGCAAGAAAAAAGAAATGCAGAGATAAACTTTCAGTTTTCACATCCCTGTCTAATAAAATAAATGATTGAAGCTGGAAGTTTTATCTCCTTTGGAAGTTGAGGAACCTTATGCCATAAGCAAACACAAAGAGGAAGACTAGAACCCAAGCAAGATGAACGATTGCGATGACAGGAAGGAAATCACTATCGAAATCATAATTATCTTTGATGTACTGCTTCACTGTGATTGTAGAATTAGTTTGTCCAGGAATGCTTAAAGTTGAACTGATGTCGCCAACTTGGCAAGTAACAAGGCCATTCAGGGTCCAAGAAACCGGAGAAAGCCAGTAGTACCACCTCCACCAGCTTGGAATTAACTGCATATCAGGATACAGTTGTGAGTTTTAATTGTGTTTGTGCAATCAAGGCAAAAAGACAATAATTGAAAACAGTTTTTGGAATTATTTTTGTGTGAAGAATGCTCATACATCTTTGGCGATAAGGAAACCCGAGAACAAATTCCAGAAACTGAGGAAGAACGACATGAGAATGGCCGCAATTTGGTGTCCAGGAGTGAGTGCAACCACCATCATCCCATAAAGTGTGAAGTAGATAAAGCAAGTCCACATGAAGTACATGAACAAGAAGAATTTCCCAGCGTCCCAAACGAATCCAATCATTGCATAAAGAAGAATGTTGTATATAACAGCTTGAACTGTCACATATACTATCTCTATGGCTACCTGCAACATTCCAGAGTGTTTGTTATTCAATTAACTATCCATGGTGGAGGTAAATTCTGTGACTAAAGGGCTGAAACAGTTTGCTTTTCTTACTTGAGCAAATGCATAAGGAATTGCAGAATACATCCCGGCTGCTCTTTCACGGTAGAATACTGTTCTCTCAATAGACACAACAGGCTGCACAGAGGCAGCATTGCTAGATCCAAGGAAAAGCACAGCGGCATACATGGCTCCAAAAAGATTCAGAAGATCTTGTTGTTCCGAGCTGTTATAAAAAACAAAAAACAGAATCTAAGAGTGGTTTCCCCAATGCAAGATTTGATACTTTAATTTAGATTGAAAAAAAAAAGTGACTTACATTTTCTGTCCTTTGTCCCAGAAGATAAGGCCAAAAATAACAGCAATGATAATAGTCATGGCAAATCGGATAGCATTGTATTGAGGGTGTCTCCAATAAGACCAATAATGTTTCCAGAAACAAGCCTTGCACTGAGTGAAAAATGATTGAGCGTATTTGGTTGGGAAGTAGAGATCCTTTGAGCCAGGTGCTGGAGTACTAAGTTCTTTGATAAGGTCCTGATTCCTCCTGAAAGTATGTCAAGAAAGAAATAATCTTAGACACAAGACTATGAAAATTAAATCATGTTAAAGATTATTATGTACTCGGCTTAAACTTACTGATAAAGAGATGAATTGACATAAATTTCAGCAAAATCAACACCCAGATGAGATTCAACGGAAGGAGCACTGGCTTCAAGCATCCATGTTGCAGGATTGTATCCATCTCTAATTTTAGGAACCCCTGGAATATCCTGTAATTGTTTGTACATAGATATTAGTAAGGAGTTTGATACTAGTATAAAAAAGAGCTGAAAAAATGGAAATACTTACCTCGAAATATTCTACGAGCTTGTGAGAATGGTGGCCAAGAGGTCCCGCATAAATGACACGACCCCCTCTTTTCATCAATAGTAGCTGCCACAACAACAATATATCAAGTTCAATTCATGCAACAAAATTTAGTGACAATTTTCCAAGAAAAATAGATTAATACCTCATCAAATGCTTCAAATATATCAATGCTAGGCTGGTGAATTGTGCACACAACAGTTCTCCCTGTATCGACTGTGTTTCTAACAGTACGCATGACAATAGCAGCAGCTCTAGCATCGAGGCCAGATGTTGGCTCATCCATGAAGATGATAGAAGGGTTAGCAACCAATTCTACAGCAATTGTTAACCTCTTCCTTTGCTCAGTTGAAAGACCATCTACTCCTGGAAGACCAACTAGAGCATCTCTCAATGGTTTCAGCTCAACCAACTCCATGACTTCATCAACAAACATCTGAAACACACAATATGATCATCAGGCAATAGCTCAAAGTATATCAAAAAGGGTAGTTATGTATCTAAGAATAAATTAGTACCTTTCGTGTTTTCTTATCAACATCAGAAGAAAGGCGAAGCCAGGCTGAGTAGATTAGAGATTCATAGACGGTAACATGCGGTGAATGAATATCATTTTGTTCACAATAGCCACTCACACGAGCGAATGTTGCTTGGTTTTTGGGGTAACCGGAAATGCTAATGTCTCCTTCAATGTATCCTCCGGTCTTTCTTCCTGCTAAGACATCCATCAGAGTTGTCTTCCCTGCACCACTTACACCTACTAATGCTGTCAATATCCCTGGTCTGAAAGCACCACTGACATTTTGCAACAATTGAAGACGATCTTCTTCAAATCCTTGTGCCCTCATTTCCTGAAATTGAAGGCCAAATAACAATCTCATTAATCGCTTTTAAAAATCAATTTTTCTTTTGAAGATAATACATTTACATCTCATATTTGATTATGTTTAGAGATGAATGACTTACAGCAGGCATATCTACATAGTAGTTCATTTGGTTGAATGCAAGTGCAAGGGGTTGGAAAGGTAAAATCATTCCTCTTTTACGCTCTTGTCCTAATGCCTCACCAATTTCTGATGAACCTCTCACTTCCATTTGTGTACCTACAATTGGTCAGAAAGGTCAGACATTTAGAACAATCTGATATCGTAGCTGTAGGAGCAGGGGAGTTAATGGAAGAAGCCGTAAGAGTTAAGGCAGGGCATAAACCTTCTATTTCATTTCCGGAGGCTGACTGTTCTTTCTTCTTATCTCCATCTTCTTCTATGACAATTGATTTGGAATCACCAATAGCTGAAATAGATTTTACAGGGTAAATGTTGGTCAATCTTGAAACTTGCTTTTCATACAAAAAATAAAACGAAAATTCGATAACTTACGGTTCAAGTATTTCAATGCCGCAACAAATAGAGCATTGAAGAGAAAAGAAAAACCAAAGAGTGCTCCAACGCAAATCCAATACCAATAATCATGAGTGAAGAAGCCTCTAGACTTGAGTAGTACTTTCCCAACTGTAGGTTGATTAATAGTCGGATCCGTATTGTTCTGCAGCAGATTGAAACTTGTAAGCTTTGGCTAATAAATTATTGCAAGTAATCCTTGTATCTCAGTATATGTAATGAGAAACATAAGGACATAATCAAAGCATAAAAATCTTTACCGCACTCCATCTGTCATCAAGAAACTCATTTATAAGAATGGCATTCTGTCCATACATCATAGGAGAAGAATAGAAACCCCATATCATAAATGGCTCAATGTCATCTGCAGGAACAAAAGGAAATAAATGCTGGAGATGAGCTACTATTCAAAGAGAAATGACATCTATAGGAAATGTTCTTATTTTTTATTTATAGGAGCAAAAATAATAAACTTACCTTTGGCGACAATGAATCCTCCCAGTACAAAAACCAACAACAAGCTGAAAGTACCCAGTGTGTTTGCGATGACTTCTGTTCTTCCAAGAGCAGCAATGAACCGAAAGAGGGACAAAGCCATCTGATGTATACTAAAGAACGCCAAATATTGCCGGAAGAACCTAAATAAATGAGAAGGGAAAGACAATTCGGTCAACATCAAACTTATAACATTTTGCTCTATGAATTTGGAGCATCTGAACTCTTTTTACCTGCTTGCTGAAGGGGCAAAACCAATTGTGTAGTAAGTCAGAACGATCCATATTGTCGATTCCAAAAGTGACAAAGGGATCTTGAGGAGATATATAGGCAAGGCAAATGCCCAGGAAGGATAGAATAAGTGATCTCTTTGTTTGTAAAAGACAGGAAGCCTGCTAACTGTCATAGCAAGTTCTGCCAACCCATTAAACATCACATTAAGCAGACTGAAAAACAATGCCCCGAAAAACTTTGTTCCATCCTGTACATCACCCACATCCATTTCTGTTCTAAAGAATACCGTCATGGCGATTAATGACATAATTGTTATCTGAAAAATCTTGAAAACGAACACAAATGAATTCCGTTTCATTAGCAACCACTCCCTATCGAAGCATGCCTTGAACAATTCCCGATTCGAAATACCATACTTCTCTGTCACTAGTGATGCTGGATGGACCTTGGATTTATCATAAGGAACCTTAAGTTCTGAAGCAAGCTGTTGACCTACGTGGAAAGTTTTGTAACCTTCAACAAAATCAGACACCGGAATATATCTGTATGGTTGATTCTTCCTATACCAATATTGTTCCTGATCCTTTTTTGACGTCACTTCTTGCAGAAAGTCCGCAATTCCCTTTCTGTCTGGGCATTTGAAACCCATGTATTCAAAGAACTCAATCACATTTTCTCGTGGACCTTGGTAGACAATTTCACCTTCTGAAAGTAGGATAATGTCATCAAAGAGATCATATGTTTCTGGAGCCGGTTGCAGAAGAGAAATGGCCATGGTTACATCCATGATGTGAACCATTTGCTTCATGAACTTGCATATTTGAAAAGTGGTGGAACTGTCCAATCCAGTTGATATTTCATCCATTAGAAGAACCTTTGCCGGTCCAACCAACATCTCTCCTGCAATCCATTTCAACATAAAAAATTAACACTCACATTCATAAAACAAGAATTTAACAATCTGGTTCCGTGAGACATACCAGTAGTAACACGCTTTCTCTGTCCACCGGAGATACCTCTTCTCATTTCATCACCAACCATAATATCAGCACATATATCGAGTCCAAGAATCTGTCAACATTTTAACATTTTCAATTTCTTGAAATCGGTCGAAAACGGGTAAATAAGGCAGACACCAGCTTGAAATGGAAAATAAACCTTGAGGACATAATCTGTAACCAAACTAGTTTCTTGTCCTACAATTGCTGTTGCTTTCATGAATGCATCAATCTCAGGATCCGGTTTAATTCCAGCTTCTTTCTCTCTTCTTGAAAGTTCCGCTAACATTTCATACCTTGTTCCAACTCCTAAACATCTTCCTGAGAAATCCAGGGTCTCTCTCACAGTCATCTCTCCGTGGTGAAGATCATGTTGACTGATGTAAGCACAAGTTCTCTGGGGCACAAACTCATGGAACTCATGGCCACAGTATGTGATTCTCCCAGATAACTGTTCAGAACTCCAAATTCTCAGAAAATTTTTATCTCAGATAATAAAAAATGAAATAATAGAACAAAGTAGTAAGAAAACAGAAACAGACCTTTAAATTCTTATCAAGCTTCCCTGCAAGTGCCAACATCAATGTTGTTTTCCCGGCGCCCGGAGGACCCAAAACAAGTGTCATCCTGAAAATTTTCAATTTCAGTAACTCATACAGACTTTATTAAAACCTTTGATGAAAAAAGAATAAATAAAAATCTAAGCTTCATTAATGGAAATTACCTTGATGGTTTGAGGATTCCACTAACATCTTTAAGAATCTGGACTTTCCTTTTCTTAGATGGTACAATATGAAGCAATCCAAGAGCACTCTATTGTCCATGAAAATTAAAAATAGAAACTCAAAATTTGAAAATGATTCATAAAACAGAATCCAAAAACAAAAGAAAAGAATTTACCTCTATTGTGTTCAAAGCAACATTAAGCAAAGTGGGAAGTGCTCTGCTTCCAATATGAACATCTCCTTCTATGTTTACATTCTCATATCGAACTTCAATCTTTGGAACCTCAATTCCAACTCTGTAATAAACATATATTATAAGAACCGATCAAAGAAAAAATGGAAATAAAATGAAATGATTGATACAATTCATTTGATTTTTTGTTTTTACCTATCAGTTCTTTGTCTAAGTCTTGTAAGAAACTTTTCATTATCTTCTTCAACAGTTTTCAAAATACTTTCCATCAACTGCTTCTTATCTTGTATTCCAAGGTTAGTAACATCAATTTCATCATGTACAATTCTTCCATTGTCAAGAACTTGTCTCAGAACCCCCTTCTTTAATCGATCATACGTTGGTAACCGTTCGATTGCAGCCCACCTGAGCTCCTCTTCATCATCTTGCCTTCCACTCTTATTGAATACACTTTCATTCCCATTCCATGCTTCCCGGATGCTAGCCGACGATATCCAACTCCGGCGACTACTCGACTGCAAGCTCTGCCGATTGCTCATCGATCTAGCTAACTCTTCTACTACCGAATTACTCATGTTGACTCAATCAGAACCAATTTCTTAACTTTGACCAGTTCCGTATTTATATATTCTTATTCGTTATTTTCCTCGACTGGTGAAAATGTAAACAAACTTTTCAAAACAACTTAAGCCATCAAAGAGCTGAAGAAGAAGAAGAAGAAGAAGAATTCTAACTATATGGAATGTGAAACAGAGAAAAAGAGAGGTGGGTTATGAGAGATATAATGGAGGCAAAGAGGAGTTATTATAGGCAAACGTCAGACATATACTTTCAAAGCGCTTAGTACTTTCTTGTGTACGAGAGTTTTGAAAATCTAGACAATCAAAAGGGAAGAATAGCCAATATTATAAATCTTTTAATGGCGGTAGATGCTCTGCATCTAGAACGTGAAAATTCAAAGAAAAAAAATGAAGAAGAAGAGGAAGCTTCACTTGCGTGTGTACAATATCATTCCTATCGGCGAAGAATAGCATAGTTTGTTTTTGTTTTTCGACTTCTAGAAGTCCTGCATTGCTGTTGGCGTTGAATTTCCTTTTTCAAATAGTTTATTAATAATATTTTCTATTAAAAGAGCACAAGCAGTACATATGCTACTGTACAAACAGAACATGAAAACTCCCAACCTGAAAGGTAATTCAACGTTGTATAATTACAATCGTATCAGGTTGTGGTTTTGCACATAAAAATACTTACAATCGTATCAGGTTTGGTTACATAGAATAGAATGAAATATTAAGAGATGGGAATGAGAATAACAATAAAAATTAAAAAAAAAAAAATTATTTAATAAGTATTATAAAATAAAAATATCTATTTGAATAAGATATTTACTTTCTCGTAAAAATTATGAAATAGGTTATTTTATTATTTATAAATTAATTTTATAATAAAATTATTTTTATTATTTTTAAAATTTTAAAATTATCATTTTATTAAAAAAAATAAATAAAACAAAATTTTAAACCTTAATCAACCTTTTTCTTTTATATATACTCTGTTGCCATTGTGATGAGGTTACCATTATGATTTAGAATTTGCTTCAAAGATATAATTTTTTGTTTTTATTTATTTGAATTGCTTTTAACTTTTCAAAAAATTAAATAATTTTTTTTGTTATTTATATTATAAATTAATCACACTATTATTAAATATATCAATTGAACACTCATAATTTTTATTTCTCTTTACTTATTAAATATAACTTTTTCTATGCGAATTACTAGTAAATATTTTATTAAATTTTATTATAAGAGTATTATTATCATTGATTTTTTTTTCATTTTTCTATATCAAATATAAAAATAGAATCAAATCTTCATTCTATTCGTGTCTATACTAAACATAATTTTATTCTTATTTCTATTCTCGTTCTCTTTCATTTCATTTCATTCAATCAAATGAAACGTTAACGTCTTTTTTATTTAGTATTTTTATTTATTAAAAAAAAATTTAATATTATTTTTAATTTTTATTTAATTATAAAAAACTTTTAAGTAATTAAAAAAAGTTATTCAAAAATAAGATTATTTTTAATTTTTTAAAATGTTTATAATGTCAAAAATATTTAAATATTATTTTTTACATTCTTACAGTTATAACAACTATTAACCACCATCTTTAAAACACACGCTTGATTAAATTTGTTAAATTATTTGGGCAATTGGTTGTTTCTACATGTTTAATTTATGAATTTTGTTTTATAAATTATTTTTTTATATCCATTTATTAACTTAAAAAATAAATTCACTACTAAAATTTAATAATTAAACATTTCATAAATTCAAAAGAATTTTTATAATTTCGTTTAAAACTCTACCTAAGGGAACTAAGAATATATATATATATATATTGACTGATAACTAATTTATTTTTGATATATTTTATTAATTTACAATGTGATTTTTATTTCTAATAAAAGTTTCGGAATTTTCAAAAAAATTATTCCACAAAATATCCATTTCATATTACTTTGCAAGCTTCTTTCCTTTGTAATTTCATGGGTACATTTAAAACATGGTGGCTTCTAAATGAAGAGATTGAAGGTAGTCTGCGCCACCAAAATAGACTATATATAGTACAAGGGTTTACCCAATTGACTTTATCATTAAAGAATCTTTAAAAAAAAACCATTGATTTTGCTCATCCAATTGTTGTACTTCCATTCTAAAGTGCGACTACACTATTCGTTGATTTTGCTTATATTCTTCTCGTTTATTGCTTTGCTTGGTCTAACTTCGTCTAGCCATTCTTGTTGGTTTACTTCAATCGGGAAAAGGAAAAGAAAAGAGAGAGATGATGGTTTGATTTTTAAGAAAACTATTTTTTGATTTTTTGCAGCATTAAATATTTAGATTTATAATGAAAATTTAAATCTCTCAAATTAATTATTAAGTTAATTTTTTTTATTGGTAGTCTGAATTAATAAATTATAAAATTGGTGAAGTCAAACTCTTTAATTATTTTTATAAATTTAGAGAAAAAAATTCAAAATTATAAAGATTAAAATTTTTAAATATTTCTTTTTTAAAATATCTTATTAATTCACATTTAATTTATAATTATTTAATTTAAATAAAATTATATAACTATTATATGTTTTATATTTTTATAAAAATATTATAAAATTTATAAAAATAAAAAAAAAAAATTATATCAACTATGACATTAATATATTAAATATTTATAAAAAATCATATTCTTCACATTATTCAATATAAAACTAAAGTGGGACAAAAGATATGTACATGGATGAAATTTTTGGGATAGATGCCATAAATAAAATGTTTTCTTTTTTTAAATTTAAATTGTTAAATTATTTGTTCTAGAAGGGGCAAATTAGGAAATTCAATTTTAATTAATATGACAGCTGTTTGTGCAACATTTTCCACGCAATTAGTTAATAATAATAATAATTAAACAATGATTAATAAATCATAACAAATGAGCCAACCTTCATACATTCAAACTGCGTTAAATATTTTTTAATTCTTTTTAAAATAATTTTAAACTTATAAAAATTTATAAATTACAACGATACACTGAAAATATTTGCACCTACAGTTTAATGCACCGTATCCGGGCAAATGACCAGGTGTTTTACTCAAGTTCAAAACTCTTTGAAGACTTTATCTAGTCAACAAATTTTTTTTTTTAATTTGACTCAAGACATTTTTTATATATTTTTAATTAATTTTCTATATAGATAATTTGTTTAAAAATTTAAAATAATACAAACATTTGTTATAAAAATAATTTTGTATAAATTAATAGAAATAGAAAATTTATTATAGATTCAACATCAATACCAATATTTAATTTCTTATATTTTTGTTAATATTGTATATTTTTAAATATTTAAAAAAAAATAAGTATTATAATTTATGATTGTCATGTCTCATTCATAGGATTCACAATTGACAAATGCCACAAATCATTAATACACATTCTAAAATTTAGAATACTCATCAAATATTTATGATAAATATATAAAAATGCATAAATATTAAGGTCTAAATTCATTATTTTATACTTTAAAGTATAATTAATTCTCTTATTTTATAGTCTTTGTATAAAATCTATTTTATTTATAATTTTTGTTTATTTTTTATTTCAATACAATAAACATAAAATGATCATAATTTTTTATTCAAAGAGAGTTATTAAGGTAATTCTTGATACTATAATAAGTTAACTTATTGGGATGAAACTTTTATATTAAGGCTAACCTTCAATTTGGATTCTAAATTATATTTTTGAAGCCATTAAGAAATCTTAATTGCTGTTGTATTTCAACTAAAATATACTTTAGTATTTTGCCTATAACTTTTAATAAAATTTTTGAATTTACCTGATACAAGTGGTGAAGAGTTGACATCAAGCAAGTACAATAACTAGAGTTTATGTGATTCAAAACCATAAAATTATACAAAAATAATCAAAATTAAGCATAGTCAAAGGGTAATTCACTAACCTTTAGTGAATAGATGATGAATTTAATCTAAAAAATATGAGATTTCTAAGAAATCAAACACCTATGATCAAAATCCTCTTTGGTCAAAATTGTAGAAAGAGAGAACTATTTTTATTAAAAATAAAAAATAATGAAAAATATCATTTATATCTTTTTATCCATTTACTAAAATGCCCTTAATCTTTATAGTCAAAGACAAATGGCTCCCAAAGCTTGTCCAACAAGTTTTTTAATAGTAAATATAAATTTTTACGTAGACCTCATATTTTAAAATATAATAAATAGGTCTCAAGTACGGTCAAATTTGCTTTAACTAAATTCATTTCATTTCAATTCAATTTATATTTTTAAATATTAACGGAATATTGTAACTTACTTTAAGTTAAATTTAAGTTGTTAAATATCGCTCTCGTATTTGTTAAACTATTTAACAAATAAAATATTTATGTTTTTCAATCAAATATTATTTTCGAGAGTGCTAACTTTCTTGTGAATAATATTTATGTTGGTGGCTGGTGGTCTGAAACATGCATCACAGAAACTTTTCTCTCTAGGAACCGAGTCCTACATCCATGCTTTCAAAGGAGAAAATAAATATGTAAAGCGGAAGCTAACGTGTGTACCTTGCAAGCCTTTGGATTGGTTGAAGACCAAACTCACAAGTGTGAGCTCTCTTCACTTGAAACCCTCCCCAAGCTTGCTCCCATGGCTGCCTACGAAGAGGAGGAAGAGGAGACTCCCAAGTAGGTTACGTTTTCTTCTTTTTTTTCAATTTCTTAAATTGAATCATTATCTCATAACTATTATAAAATAATGAGAGAGTTATGTGATACAACCAACACCATCTTACATGGATGAACTCAAGTTAAACTTGAAGATAATATCTTTGACCAAGATTAAATAATTAACAATTAATTAATTAAATATATATATTAATATACAAGTGTCAAAAGTTTAGCCATGTAAATTCTAACACTTGTCAAATTCTCTAACCATTAAAGAATATTAATATATATATATTGAATTTTCATAAATCCAATATTATGATACATTTATCATAATGCCCTTGGTCAACATTATGCATAAGGGTAAAATGGTAATTTCCTTTTTAATTAACAATTTAATCTAGAATTTATCATTTTATATTAAAATCATATTTTAATATATTTGATAATCACAATTATCAAATTTACATATGTAATTTACAATAAATTACACATTTGTATCACATAGGTGCAAAATGGTCATTTTGTACTAAATTCACCATTTCACTTTAGAATCACATTCTAACATATTTGACAATCAATATTATCATTTTGGGTAATGTAATTTACAATAAATTGCTTTAAGATATCAATTCTTTAACACTTTAAAAAACAATAAATACATATACCAATTATATGTATTTATTTCGGTATTATTCAAGTTATCATGAGATTGCTAGCCTTCTCTAGATAACATTTTATCTCCTCCTCCTATATGGAAACTCTCAGAGAATTTGGTGGACCGTGAAGGTTCACCGTGACTCAGCCGTGAGCTAATGTCGACCACTTCGACTCCCAACGATTATGGTTAGTGTCTAGCTACGTGTCATAGTCCCTAAGTCATGATGAAGAAGTGTCTTCATCAAACCTCCATTGATTGTATGTCACATGTGGGTAATATCCCTCTGTTGTCATATCCTGATCGAGTAAGGATTCATTGACTGTCAAAATTCTAATCTCGATGTCTATATGAATCGTCAATCATATATTATGATTACTATGGCCATAGACTTAAAATACGCTCATCATATCGACATTCGTTTAGGAACTCAACTCATAAAAGTCAATAAAAACTCTCAGTCTATAGTGTCAAGTCAAATCAGCAAATCCCATCTTGACTGTCAATCAAAAACCTATTAAACAAAGCATATCCAAATTGACTTCTTGTACAAGGCGTGATTAGCCTTGTACGTATACTATTAGTGTGTATGCCCTAAAAACTTATAATTATGCATAATTTAGGCTATAGAACCATCATATATATCATATAAAATATACTCATCCATACAGAGTCTAATTTTAAACGTCTCAGGTCTAAAGATTACATCGTACATTATTGCAATCTATTGATAAATCATTGACTACATGATACCATGTGATTTGTCAATATGTAGCCCAGTTCGATAAATCGTTCTCCAACTATATATCCATACTAATGTGCTTATGACAATACCCATATTTTTAACCCATATATATCATCATATGATATCATTAGATGGCAACTAGTATGCTTACTATGTGATATGTTGTCCATTCTATATCATATACGTAAGGAATATTTTGATAATTTTATTTATCAATTAAACAAAAATATTTGGACAATTTACATACATTCTTTATATATGAGCATACCAATATAAAGAAAATAGTTAATATATGTGAATAAAGAAAAATTCTTTTATTGATAACCAAAAGTTAATATAAGATCACTAGCCTTGAAGTTGACAATATGAATGGTTTTTAGGGCATACATTAACAATCTCTCACTTGCACTGGAGTCATTCGCTATGGTATTGTATACCCATCTTCATAAGATGATGATTCAGCTACTTCAGTGTTATTACTCTAGTCAGTGGGTCAGTAACAAATTGCTGATCATATTTTTTGTATTAATGTCTTTCCAACTCTAACGAGTTTTCTCAAAATATGATACTTGCGCTGAATACGCTTAGATTTTTGGTGTATCTTGGGTTCCTTAATCTGTGCAATAGCTCTAATATTATCACAGAATATGGTTATAAGATAACTTATATCAGGAACGACACCAAGTTCAGATACGAACTTTCATATCCAAATAGCCTCTTTTACGCGACAATACATTCAGCTTTTATAGTGGAATCGACTGTGATAGTTTACTTAGAACTTTTTCAGCTTACAGTCCCTCTATTTCATACAAAAACAAAATCAGATATAGACTTTGTATTATTTATGTTAGATTAAAAATCAGAGTCTACGTATCCCTGTATACTCAAGTCTTGAGATCCATAGGAAAAGATCAGATTCTTAGTCCTTCATAAATACTTGAGGATCGTTTGAACGGTTGACCAAGTAACACTTACAACATACGTAATATCAGGTCGTGTACATAGCATGACGTATATCAAACTACCAATAACCGATGCAAAAAGCATACCATGCATCCACTATACCTCTTTATCAGTTTTTGGACCCATATCTTTAGAAAGATTAAGACCATGATGAAAAGATAAGAGACCTCTATTAGAGTTCTCCATACTAAACTTCTTTTGTATTTTCTTTATGTATATTTTCTAGGTAATCTTATTACCCTTTTCATTTTATCTTTATAGATGTGAATCCCTAAAATATATATCACTTCTTCAAAGTCTTGTATTTTAAAGGTTTTTGATAACCAGATCTTTACCTCAGTTATCATACCAATATCATTGTCCATGAACAATATGTCATCTATATACAATATGAGAAATATAATGGCATGATCTTTAATCTATTATAAACACAAGGTTCATTTGGGTTCTGTGTAAATCTATACGATTTAATCATATCATCAAATCATTATTCCAACTATGAAAAGCTTGTTTCAATCCATTTCAATCTATAAATGGATTGATACAACTTATATAACTTATTTCTATCTACAGTGGATATAAAACCAACAGGTTGTTATATATTAATCTTTTCCTCAAGATACCCGTTGAGGAATGCAGTTTTCATATCCATTTATCAGATCTTGAAATCATGGTATATTGTTATGACTAGCATGATACAGATGGATTTAATTATAGTCATAGACGATAAGGTATGCTCATAATCTAACCCTTATTTTTTAGTGTACCCCTTTATAATCAGGCATACTTTATAGATCTCTACCTCACCATCCTTATCTATCTTTCTCTTATAGATCCACTTATAATCAATAGGAACAATTCCTTTAGGTGGATCAATAAGTGTCCAGATTTTATTGGCGTATATGGATTGCATCTCAGAATCCATAGCCTCTAGCCATCTACTTGAATCTCTATCCAAGATAGCTTTCTCATAGCTTCTAGGATCATCAGAATGAACTACCTCTCCCATTAAGTAAGATTCAAACTCCTACTCGTGGAGGAGACTATATCACTCCGGAGGACATGATACCCTAAAAGATCGACGTATTGAAATTTGAATCAAACTGAGATCTTCTGACTGGATGGTTCAACCACAATATCATCGGACTGAACTTCTACGAACTCTTTCTTAAGCTTAATAAATCTACTCGCACCACTTTCTTATAAGAACTCTTCTTCCAAGAAATGTGCATTTCTACTGACTATGATAGGCTGACCAGTATAAAAGTAGAAATAATATCCTAAACTATCTTTAGGATATCCGATGACTCTTTTCTTCTCTGATTTGACATCCAACTTATCAGGATTAATTAGCTTAATATAAGCTGGACATCCCCAGATTCTCATATAACTGAGACTGGGTTTCTTACAACTCTATACTTTATATAGAATTTTCTGGACTAACTTTGATGAGACTTTATTCAAGATATATACAGTAGTAAGCAAAGCATACCCCCACAAATACATTAGTAAGTCTGTAAAACTCATCATTAATCGCACCATATCTAATAGGGTATGATTTCTCTTTTTCATTACAACATTCATCTGTGGTGTGTAAGGGAAAGTTCGTTGGGAAACTATTCTATCATCAGTCAAGAATTCTTAAAATTCTATACTCAAGTATTCATCCTCACGATCCAATCCTAGAGCTTTAATACTCTTTTCAGTCTGTTTTTCTACTTCATTCTTAATTCTCTGAATATTTTAAAGGATCTAAATTTATATTTCATTAAATACACATACTCATATTGTGATATATCATCAATAAATGTAATGAAATAGTCAAATCCACATCTAGCTTGGAAACTAAACGGACCACATACATCTGTGTGTATAAGTTTCAATAGCTCCTTAGATCTTTCTCCTTTACCTTTAAAGGAAGAATTAGTCATCTCACCTTGGAGGCATGATTCATAAGTTGTAAGGGTTCCGAACCCAGTGAACTCAAAAGTCCATTTGTATCAGATTGAATCAGTCTTCTATCTCTTATATGACCTAATATATGGTGCTATTAGATTTTAAAATTTAATTTATCCTAAATTCTTTTATTCGTAATGGATTTCATTGAATTACTGTTATTCAATTTGAGAACATATAATCTATTTGCATTTATTGCTTTGCCTACTAATATATTTTAAAAATGTATTAAACATGTATTTTCTTTAAACTATACACTGTAACTATCTTTATATAGTATAAAAATAAAAACAATATTTCTAGTGGCATTGACAAAATACAACACAAAGTTTAATCTCATAATGTGTCAAATAGACAATCTAAGCTCGCAAGATCTTTTAGCTTCAGCAGTAATAGCTATCCTATTAGCCATACTTAAAGTGATCTTGTCTCTCGACAATATTAAATAATTCTGTAATGTCTATAGAGAGATACAAATATGAGAAGTAGCTGTAAAATCTAGTATCCTTGAATGATGATATGAAATAACAATTAATTCATAATCAATCATCATGCAACAATTAGTATCTTTATTTGACTTCATAAGTCTGTCAAGGTAGTAAGAATCACTCCTCTGTATATATTCTATTTTTCCTTAAAGAAAATAATTTTTCTTTATTAGTATTTGTGAAATTAGTTCCTATCAAACTTTTAACAGTCCAAATTTTATGTTTAAGTTGGAGAACACCATTCAGTGTTTGTTTTATATTGTATCATTTAGTATCACTATCAGCTTGAAAAACTGAAGAGACACAGAAAAAGATTATTAGTAATCTCATATTATATAAATCAACAATTTGATTTATACAAAATGCGAATAATTTTTTAATAATAAAAATTAAATATTTTAAAAGTTATTCATATGTACTAATTATATTAGCTCCCACTATTTAATTTGAGTCCCATACTCTCCAGATAAGACTCAAAAATTTTGTTGGAATTTTGTTATTATTAATAGTGGGGAATCAACATCTTATCAGAATTAACCAACCTCACATAATAGAAATCTTGGTCAATTAACCCCAATAAGTA
>JAVXUL010050004.1:0-10646 GCA_035590515.1 Trichilia minutiflora
TAGAAATATGCATAAATGGAGAGAGATAATCATACTTTAAGTGTAAAATGATAAATTTAATCCTTAATACACATACACTTTTATGTACTCATCAAAAAACAATTGAGAAAGATTATTAAGATTGTTAGATCAGATCGAGGTAGAGAGTATTATAGCAAGTATGCTAAAGTTGGATAATAAAAAGGATCCTTTATTAAGTTTTTAGAGGGTGTTGGGATTGTTCTTCAATATCCTATCTTTGGTACTCCTGAATAAAATGATGTAGTAAAGCATCACAACTACATTCTTATGGAAATGAAAAGAAGTAGCATGAGCAGGTTAAATATGCCAAAATTACTGTAGGGTAAAGTCATTAAAACAGTCACTTACATTCTTAGCAAGTTTGTACCTAAGACTTTATTCAAATTGTAGACTAATAGAAAATCGAGTTCGAATTATTTTCACATTTGGGGCTATCATATAGAAGTAAAGATTTATGATCTTCTATAAAAGAAAATAGATCCAAAGATAATTCATTGTCATTTTGTGCGTTATTCGAGTTACTACAAAGGCTATGGTTTCTACTGGCCTACCCGTGGTACTATAATTGTTAAGTTTTAAGTAGACAAGTTTTCAAAATTAGATGTAACTAATGTAAGTCACTTAATCTGACAAACAAGAAGAACCAAAGGGCATCACCTCTATACCAATCATTCATGTTATTTTTTCTAAAGGAGAAAGCAGTAATGCATGACAAATTCAATAGGCAATGCTACCTGCTGTTGAAAAAGAGATACAGACATATATGCAAATTGAAAAAAAGATTACAGAATCGCATAAGTTCTTGAAATTTTTTTAGGAGATTATAGAGAGTAAGAAGATCAGTGATTTTTAATGATTATTACATTTATCTTAATGAGGTATATTTTGATATTGGTCAAGATTCAGATCCTAACTTATAATAAAGTGATTAATGGTCATAATTCTAATAAATGATTGAATTCTATAAAAGATAAAATATAATCTATATTAGACAATAGAGTTTGGGAAGTGGTTGAGTTATCTGAAGGGTTCAAGCTGATAGGTTATAAATGGGTATACAAGATTAAAAGAAATAATAAAGGTAATGTTAAAAGATTTAAAGCTAAACTGGTAGCAAAAGGCTTCACACAGAGAGAAGGTATTAATTTTATAGAAACCTTCTCACCGGTGTTTACTAAGGATTTTTTAGAATTATCATGGTATGGGTTGCTTATCATGACTTGGAATTTCATCAGATAGATGTCAAGATAGCTTTTCTCAATGGTGAGTTGAGTGAAGAGGTTTATATGATTTAGCATGAAGGATTTAAAGGGAATGGTAAAGAACATCTGGTTTGCAAGTTAAATAAGTTGATCTATGAATAAAATTTATAGACACAAAGAATTAACATAACTTACTAATCAAACAATTTACGTGGTTTGGTTCATCAAGAACCTGTGTTCACAGATAGGTTTTTAAAATCCCAGGTTATTGACTATGAATTGAGAAAGAGTTTTATAGAAAGAATGATACAAAAATCTTGATTCTTAGAGATGTTATTGACCTTGAAATTCCCTCTATTTATCAATTAAAGAAACAAACATGAAATTTAAAGTCTATTATAATAGACTTTTTCAGACAATAACCAAAGTACCCTTAATGAATGAATTAATGATAACTTGCAAATAAGGGCAAAATAGACACTTCATTTGATAATTGATATTAACAGATTTTTAAATCCTTCTTCAAAATTTCAGAATGCTTCTTCTTTTAGTCTTTCATTATTGTAAATCATTAATCTCTAATTAATAAATCTTTACCTTGATTAATAATCTTCAACTAGCCTGTGCACTCCGCTTGTCTTTTTCAAAACATATTAAGTTTCATCAACCTTCATTAAGTTTTGATAAAGTTGAAACTTACTGACAATAAGTGCTTTGGTAAGAATATCAGTAAAGTTTTCATTGGTATGCACTTTTACCATTTTCACTGAACCTGAATTAGCCTTACATCTATATGCTTTATTCTCTTATGGCATATTTAATTAAGAACCAAATGTAAAGCACTTTAACTGTCATAATGAACTTCAATATTATCTTGTTTCAAACCTAATTTATCCACTGACTCTTTTAATCATAAGGCTTCTTTTACAACTTTAGTTGTAGTAATATATTTAGCTTTTATTATTGACAAGGCCACCGTATGTTACAAGCTTGATTTTTAACTAATTGTACACCCTTTTATGGTAAATACATAACTAGATAAAGACCTTCTCTTATTCAAATATCTAATATAGTATGAATATACAAATTTTACATTTCACTCAGAGTTCAAGAATTTTTTTCTATACACAAAACCAAGCTTCTGAGTACCTTTTAGATATTTAAGAATTTATTCTTTTGCTTTCCAGTGTTCTTTACCTGAATTACTCATATATCTACTAAATATACTAACAACATAAGCAATGTTTGGTCTTGAATAAACCATTACATACATAAGCAATGTTAGAGTATAGTATTTTACTCATTCTTTCACCTTAGTCAATGTTAGAGGCATTTTATTTTAGTCAATGCCCTCTTTCTGTATAAATTCTCTTACCATTAGTCTAACCTTATATCTAGGTAGATTAATGTTTGTGATAACTTATTTAATTCTATATATTGATGCAGAATTTTGTATACGTACTAGTACCCGAACCCATTGGACTGGAAGAAATTTGTTATACCTTTGAGAATATCATGTAAGAGATTTTTTAACCCGCCATAGGTTGTCTCTCCTATATAAAATTATGATATAATATAGTACTTGCAATTGACGTCCATTGACGTAGGGACTTGAACCAGGGACTTATAACTTATGGTTCCAACACGAGTATCACCTGATCTACTATATTAAGTCGTAGTTTTACATCAGAGAGACGATCTATGATGGGTCAAATTCTTTTTAAATCTAATATATTCGAATGCTTATACGCATACAAAATTCTATATCAATATTAAAAGACGCTAACTCAAGTGTATTCATGTTGAAACTATAAGTTCTAAGTCTTTGATTCAAGTTTCTATGCCAGTGAATACGAGTGGCAAACACTATATTACATCATCTACATTATGTCGTGGTTTCACATGGGGGAAATGGCCAATGATAGACTAAAAAAATCCCTTATGTGACACTTTCAGGGGTATAACAAATTTCTTTTGGACCAATGGGTTTGGGTGTTGATGTACTATGAAATTCTGCATCAACACTATATATTCATTTATAACCTACTATTCTTCTATTTTCTAGTATATCTACCAAAATCCAAGTTTTATTTTTATTCAGTAATGCCATCTTATCTTGTATAGCTTTTTTCCATTTCTTTTTATATTTACTAGTTATAACATCTTTATAGCTTTTAGGCTCTTCATCATTCAAACACTTAGTTATAACTAATGTATAAGAAATCAAGTCTGTATATGCATGCCTTTTGTGTGGCCTTATCTATCTTTTATTTATATCTATCTTTGATAAGTTGGTAGTTTTAAAGGTTTTGCTCTCCTTCTAATGCAACTTTTATAACTTCTTCTTCTTTTTTGTGTTTGGTGATAGGCTCTACTTAAACTCATTTCACCATAGCTTATAACCTTTCGTTCCTTCTGGGTAGCCAGTGAACCTACTCTTTATTGCTCTTAACTTGAACTTTCCTTATTTTGGGTGAGCATAACTTGACAACCAAAAACTCTAAGATTACTCAGATCTGATGGCTTTTTAGACCACATTTCTTCTAGAGTTTTCAAGTTTAAAACAAATGAAGGGCTTTTATTTATCAAATAAGTTGTTATATAAATAGCTTTAATCTAAAGAAACTTTGAAAGTTTTTTTGAATCAGTATAAATCTAACTCTTTCGATGATAGTTCTACTCATTATTTCTGCTAACCCTTTCCACTATAGCTATCCCTTGTTTTTTGCATCATTCATCAAATTTTACATTGCGGAATTTAAAACCATTACTTGTTATCAACCTTTTAAACTTTAATCTTATTTGATTCTCTATGAATAGTTTTCACTCTCTAAACTTGTCAAATAACTGATCCTTTAAGCTCAAGATATATATTCATAATTTTTTTAAATAGTCATCTATAATAAAGAGAAGGTATCTTGTACCTTTAGGAGTTTGAACTTTTGTAGAGCCCTATAAGTCAACATAAATATAGTCTAAGGATCTCTTTGTGTTATGTTTGGCAGGTTTAAACATTAATCTACTAGATTTTCCAAAAACATATTCTTCACAAAACTCTAAAGATCCAATAAATTCATTTTCGAACAGGATTTGCTTTCTTAACTCTTTTAAGACCTTTTTACTGCTAATTTAAGATGCCATAATTTGGTCCTATTATTGGCTTCAATCTCAGAATTTGGCACATTAACCTTTGACTCAGAGGTTTTAAGAATATACAGACCATTTCTTAATTCTTCTTTCATTATAACTAATAAATGCTCTAAGACTTTTAGTTAACCATCCTTAATTTTAATCATATAGCCTAACTAATCAAAAATACCTAAAGAATCAAACTTTCCTTAAATTAGGTACTAACCTCACATCAATTAGCTTTCTAACACCCCATCAAACATTTTTAGTTTCATACTACCAATTTCTAAAATCTTACAAGAATTATTATTACCTAATAATACTTTTCCACCCTTATAATAAGAGACTGAAGCAAAAATATATCTATTTGTGCACATATAAAAAGAGCAACTAAGATCCATTACCATTCACTATCAAGATTTTTTTTTGAAGTAATGAGTAATGCTGTACTTTCATATCCTTCATTTGATACTTTAAAGGCTGCGATGCTTCTACTTTTCTTTCTTCTTATTTTTCTTTCTGGGTATTTTTTAATGAAGTACTCTTCATTATGACATAAGAAGTACTTTCTTTTCTTGCTTCTGGATTTTTATCTCGACTTATCCTTCTTTATTTCCTTCTTTTTTTTTCTTCTTCTGATAGTGAGTCCTTCTATTCCATTTGAGCTACTTTAGCTATTTTTTCTTTTCTACTTTGTGTTCAAAGTATTCTTGACATCTATTTCTTTTTCAAGAATCATTGTATCTACAAAATGCTCATAAAAACTTAGTAGGGAACTTAAAAGAATCATAGTCGAGTCTTCATCTGAAAGTTAGGCATGTAATTTTTCAAAATACATTGTGAACTTGTTAAATTCATCAAGATGATTTTTCAAAGAACCCTATTTTTCCAAAGTCAGTGTATACAATCTTTTTTTATAATATAGTCTATTGTTAATTCACTTTTACATATATCTTGTTTTTAACTTATCCCACAAACCAAATGTTATGTTTCTTTATAAGCTTCAATCTCCTTTAACACCTGCTCATTTAAGCTCAAAATAAAGGCATTATAAACTTTTTTCAGAACCTTTTTTTTATGGTCTTGAGCCTAAGATACAAGTAACTCTTCTTCTCTTTGCAGTGCCTATTCGAGGCCATAATGTACAATAAAGCTTTTATCTTGATTTTTTAAATATTAATACCGTGAAATATGGACACGTATTAAACCATCACATACGAGTGTTGTACTTATATTTGACACGGACACAACTCTAATACGATAAAATTCTTTTGTATAATCATCAATCGAACAAAATAATAAATATACAAAAAGTCTTACCTTACCAGAGATTCCTTCTTAGGCTTTGAAAAAAATGCCTTGAACTCAGAAAAGGGATTAGCCTAAAAACATAGGTTCGAAACAATCTGAAAGTTTCAATACAAAGAAAAGTGAAGATTAATAGATTAAAAAAGCGGCTTAATCTAGAGGTCGATCGTCAAATCTATTCATTGGGATAGATGTAGTTGGAGTGATCTTTTTATATGGGGTTAGGGTCAAATCGATTAATGGAAAAAAAATGAAAGAAAGATCCTATAAGAGCTAATAGTATAAGTTACCCGTCCTCGCCCTACGAGAAAATATTTGACTAAGATTATATTACTCAGTAAAGATGGAAGGTTGAAGAAAACATGTTATATTTAGAAATTGTTTTAACTTAGGCTAGGCTTAACCAAAAAAGCTTTAGATTTACATTTAAAAAAAATCTTTAACGCCCATTAAAAAAGATTATTAGATTTAGGTTTTTCTTAAAATCAAGAAACATAGAAAGAATTTCTTTTGCTTTGTCAATAGTAAAATAATTAAATATTAGTAATTTTAATTTTTTGTTTCAAGAACATTTAATATTTGATAAGTACAATTATTTTCTTTGTGATTTCAATGTTTTCTCTTTCAATTTCTTGGTTTTAATAACATAAAATTTTTAATTAGTTTTGTTAATAGTATAAGTTATTAATTATGATTTCTCAAAGTGCTAGTGGTAGTAAAAGTTAGTAGTGGTATTGGATCTATTAATAGTTAAGATGATAATAGTCACACCTATTTGACAATATGTAACCAAGTTACCAAAATCATTTAAAGGAGATGGAAATATAAGCTTTATGTATAACTACTATAATGCCACATTTAAAGGGTCATAATCTAGATTCAAAGCATATTTATTAAAACAAAGTGGGTAGGAGATTCGAGTATGCCCAAGAGTGACACAACAATATCTTATTGAAATACATAAAGTGGTAGAGGATACACAAGTAGGGTTGCAAAAAAAATAGCTCCATTGCCTCCTTTTCAACTTCAAACATCTTCCTTCGATTATTCAGGCATGACTTTGTTTCAAGGGTAAAGTTTAGGCTCTAAAAAAAGAAAAAATATTTTTCAAAAATCATTTAATCTTATTCCTTGAGAGAATTAAGATAGTGAAATTGCTTAAATATTTTATTTTGGTGGATTGCCTTTGCACTTTGCCAGGAATCTACATTATGTTAATGTATTTACTTTTGCTACTAACAATGTAATTTTTGGTTATATACCTCTAGGGTATAATGCTTTCAAGACTATGTTATTACAAAGAGAAAGGGTAAACATTGAGAAGTTGTTACAACTTATCAAGAGAATGTGAAAGGAAAAAAGTGTCAATCTTGTATGCGAAGGATGGATAGATGCACAAAGAAGGTTATTGATAAATTTTATGAATGCTTTTGAAGGTGGGACTGTTTTCTTGAGAGCTATAAACTATAAAAAGGAATGCAAAGATAAGTATTATGTAGCAACTTTAATTGAAAATATTATAATAAAGGTTGGGGCACAAAATATTGTTCAAGTGATAATTGATAATGTATGCAAACCTCGTCCCTCAAATGCATGGGTATTATAGTAAATCTCTCATGAGACTCCTTGCATGATTTTGCGTATAAATCGTGCGTTAAAGGGTAAGATAACTTGAGACTATTTTTGGAGGTGTGTGGTATAGAATAATAAGTCTATAAGTAAGAACTGAATTTTTGACCCCAAAATTATCTCCAATTAAGAAAAAATTTCTAACATGTTATAGAGCTTAAAGAGATCTTTTCATTGATATATTATGGATTCCATGAGGATATTCTCGTAAAAAATTATGACCACTTGAAGTTACTGTCCCAAAATAGAGAAAATAGAGGAAGTATCGATACATGAGGTGTTGATATATCAATACCTAGGATCGGGAGTATTGATACATGGGATTAATGTATCGATACTTAAGCATAAAGAATGAAGTATCGATACTTGAGAAAAGTATCGATACTTTGTAAATAGTGATAAACAGTGGAACTCAATGTATCGATACTTTAAGTAAACAAGTATCGATATCCTGTGGTTATGATAAACAGTAAAAACTGAAGTATTGATACTTTATAAATAGTAAAGGATGAGGTATCGATACTTGGGATATTTTTGAGCTTGGAACCCATCTTCGACTGAAAGTATCGATACATAGGGTGTTGATGTATCGATACATGGGGTGTTGATGTATCGATACATGGACGGACTGGAACATGAACGATCCCCTTTCTGTGAGAAAGTATCGATACATGAAAGGTATGTATCGATACATAATGACGTGTCAGGCGTCTGGGCATGTTTTAGAGGGATATTTTGGTTATTTTAGAGTCCTATTATATGCAGAACTTAGGGGTTATCTTTCTCATTTCATTTTTCTCCTTTCTCTCTCGTCTGAAACACTTTCCACTCTCTATCAAGGATAGATATCAGCCAAATCTCCACCAAACTTCACCATTTCACTTGCCATGACCTCAGAATCAATATTAGAACTCAGAAATCTCCTCTAATCGGAGCTCTGACCAATGATTCGACAGGAATCATCAGAGAAAAATCGCAAGTAAATAGTAGTCAAAGAGAGAGAAACACCTAAAAAGGAACTCAAATCTCACCTACTAGTTTAGGTAAGCTTATCCTTCAACTCACCTCTCTATCTTGAGCTATCATTTTGCGTAGATTAAAAAATAAGTAGCTTGAAATACTGTTTACGTAACCCAAAAATTGAGAGTTTTCTTATTTATCAGTTAGATTAATAAATTAAAGGATTTTTATTTTTATTGGTATTGAAATAACTGAGAATGACTTAAAATTAGAGTGAGAACATTTGTGGACAGTAAGTCAGTAAAGAGAGCGAGAGAAAGAGAGAGAGTGAGAGTGAGTGGGAGAGACATAATCATGCATTACATCATGCATGTATATTATGACAGATCATTGAATCTGTATTTATATGTGTATCCAGGTACAACAGCAAAGACTAGGGAGTCGTCGTCGTGAGAAAGACATCCAGTGGGTGGTTTTCCATCCCAGAACAGTGAGTGGATACAATTTCTTTCTTTCGTCTCATTAAATACTTTTTAATTGATCATTATACTTGAGACTGTATAGTATATGAATATATATATATGATTGAAATAAGGAGGCATTGAAATTATGTTGTGTGGTGACTAGGTTGGCCCCTTGCTTGTGATAGTATTAGGATTGTAATGAATCCTTGATTACCATGAATGTGGGGTCGGAGGCCTATTGTGCATATTTTTTGAGAATGGTATGAGGTAATGAAATTGAGGTCGAACGCCAATTGCTAATGATGCTTTTAAATGATGTTTTGTGAATGTGATATAGTTGAGTATATATGTATAATGGTCGAGGTGCCATGAATTATATTTTGGTCTTGTGTGCTATAATGTTGTATTATTATTTGGTTTTGTGAGTCACAAATGATATTTTTGGTCTTATGAGCCACAAGTTAATTGATTTACCTTTATGGGCCATTGATATCGATTTACGACTATATGTGCCACGTTATTGATTTACATATGGGTGAAGATTGGCCATACAGCTCATGGTAGAGTGGATGGAATCCAATAGTCCTAAGGTGAGGATTGGCTATACAGTTCAGGATAGAGTGGATGAAATTCAATAGTCTTAGGATGAAGATTAGCCATATAACTCAGGATAGAGCGGGTGGAATCCAACATGTCTAGGCTATAGCATGCTAGCCACATATTTACATGGACACACATACCCCTATAGGGTTATGGATTAGCCATACAATTCAGAGAGAGTGGATGGAATCCTATAGATCGAGGGAATATTTTGATTTAAATTTATATCGATTTTATAGCTATGTTCATTATGCCACATCATAATTACTTGATTTTTATGATTACAAAGGATTTTCGTAATCAGTGAATGCTTTCATTTGCAATATTATTTTATTATCTACTCACTCAGTATTTTTTTAAATACTCACCCCTCGCTCTCCTATTTTAGGTTAGAATAATCGAGTGTTGTATAGCATAGTAAAAGCGAGAGTTCTGCACAGTTTTAAGGTACTCGACTCAAATATGTGTATTATGGTCCACTGAATAGGAATAATATTATATGGATGATTTTGCATATTTTGGCATGGTCACGAACTCATTGTGATAAATGTTTTGAGAAATCTTTGTTATGTATTGTATGAGAATACAGTTGTTGATTTTCATGTGATTGAAAATCTTTCATATTATGTTATTTTTTTGAAATGGATTTTGAAGATAAGTACTAAAGCCTTGCATGTCCTATGATTGCATTCTAATTGATAGAATATATTTTTAGGATTTACGACGATTATCACGTGATCAACTAGGATCGGAGCGTGACAATGCACCAGTTTGTAAAGCAATAGGATCATTGGTGGAGACACAACATCCTCATATCTTTTAGACATCTTATGTCATATATGCTCTTAAAAATATATGTGTTATAAAAAACATTGAAAAAATTGAGGTTACATATGATAGTTTGTGTTGGATAACTAAAGTTGGTGATGATGTTATACTTATAAGAAACTTTATAATAAATCACTTTATGAGGTTGACAATATTCAATTCTTTTTGTGCCTTTGAAATTACTTGTTATTGTGGATACTCGTTTTGCTTTGATGATTGTTATGTTAAAAAGGCTTAAGCTCATTAAGCGAGGTCTCTAAAATATGATAATTAGTGAAAAATGGTCTCCTTATAAAGAAGATGATGTTCCCAAGCCTCTTTGTTGAAGAAATTTTTTTTTTGGATGATCTATGGTAGGACAAGGTTGATTATATCTTTTCTTTTACTAGACCTGTTACGACCCGTACCTCACCTCGAGGGTATAATTATCATTTCCTATTCTTTTAATTCATGTCTCTGCATTCATTTCATGTTTCATGGGGTTGTGGGTGTAATCCTAGGCTCG
>JAVXUL010050015.1:0-10646 GCA_035590515.1 Trichilia minutiflora
TTTGTTTAAACTTGCTGGAAGTTGATAAAACTTAGAAATGAGTTGGAGAACCTGATGGGATCCTTAAGTCTGTTGCAGATTATTTTATCAAAGTGGAGATTTATAGAAGGTTGACCACATATTTTGCAATTGTTGACTGTCATAGAAGATTTACAGCAAATGAAGAAGAAGAACAGGGAATCAGGAAGTCGTTAATTTCAGTTATTTGAAGCAAATGATGTTTATGCCCCTCACTGTGTGAAGTCCTTAGTTCATTCATTAATGGCATTTATGTCATTTCTCAAGATCAAATATAACGAATTCAAGATTCTAGAATTCGTTAATTTTGGCTGATGGGTATATAGGATTGGGGCTATGATTTCTCTGGGTGTGTGATTTCATTTGTTGTAATACTAATTTATAAACATTCTCTGACAATCAATCAAGAAACTGGACCCATTGGGTTTGATCGTGGATGTAGGTTTAATATAAACCGAACCACATAAATTTTCTTTCTGAGTATTTTTCTTTCAGTTGGTTTCTGTGTTTGTATGCTTTGCTGAGTTCAACTTTCTTCATTTTTAGTTTCTTTTCTTTGAGTGTTCTTAATTCAAGATTGTATACAACTTTGTGGTTAAAATCATAACATCTTCAAATTTTATTTCATCACCATTGATAGGAGAGAGATATAGGTCGAAGACACACCATGCATGATCAAGATAATGTTTAGGCATGATATTTGTATATACATAAAATATGTTTGGAAACTAATTTCACAAGAAAATGCTAACTTCAGTAATTAATAATATACATTACGCTGAAGATAATCAAATTAATTACACATTATAAGTTCATCCGTCTCTTTTCTAAGTGACTTCTGAAGCAGTTTGGCTAGAGTGCTTGCAATTATAATATAAAAAGCTCGACAGCTCGTTAAAAAATAATTAAAAGGTAATGCTTAAAGTATGTGTCTGTAAAAGTTAGAACTTTTCTAATTTTTTATAAACTCTACACGTGCACACAGACAAAGAATCTCTGAATGTTGTGTTTCCCCCACTGCTGCTACGTTGATATTGAGCTGAAGGCAATTTGATACGGTGACAGATATATAGAGCTTTCTATCACACAATATTGAAGCATTAATAACAAGATATAAATTAAAAAAATAAATTACCAAAGAAAGAAAAGAAAAGAATCACACAAATATGTTGAAAATCGAAGGCATTACCGTGAGATTGGTGGGTAATTCTTCACGAGTAGATTGTTTCTCTCTTTAGACCAAACACAAAGATTGAATAAATAATTCTCTAGTCTAATGTTGTCTTTATATAACCTACTAATTTAATAGTTATTTCCAGAGCAGATATATTACTTCATGAAGATATAATGGTAAGAACCATTGTCTCCTTTGGTTGCAACCTTTGGTAACCAATATGTCTCTCTATATGCCACCACTTTGATAATTTATATAACAATTTCCCACTTAATCAAAGTATCATAGTTTAATTATGATGATTATATATCCTATACACACAACCAATTATAATCACCATACCATAACTAAATCATAAAAATTATAGTATGTATATTTTATAACCGTAAAATAGCGCAACAATCGAAACTAAGAAAATACTGTTCACACTTAGTTTCCAAGGCGACTTACACACATTAAGCGTCCGGTGTTACATAAATTCATTTTGATGTCTCTATACGAACTTTCACATTCAAGATGATTTATTGTAACCTTTATTATCTTCGCTATAGTATCCTCTATCTTTTTTCCAACCAATATTTATAATAAATCAAATAGAGTTGTATCACTGTTTTCTCAAATGTCCCTGATACTTAATGATTCATACTATTTCGCATGTTAACTACACATCTAGATGATTCCCAAGCCTATAGTAGTTATATGCTCTCTTAACTTTTTTAGTGACAATCTTTTGGTCATATGACCGACTACCATCTCTTCCGAGAAAATATAGTCGACTTTGATTTTATCTCTCTCCATTATATCTAAAATATAGTAGTAACTTATATCAATGTGTTTTTCTTTGGAGCTATTTCTTCCACTTTTAATCAAATAGATAACAGACTTATTATCACAGAATATATCTACAGGTTCACTTGATAAATCTATTTGCAGATTGTCAATGAACCTTTTAATCCATATAGTTGTACTAACTGTTATACTATATGATATATATTTCGCTTCCATGGTAAACTTAACAACACAACTTTGTTTCTTATTTAACTACTAAATCGCTATCCCATCATATAAAAACACATTGTCACTTGTTAATTTTCGATCATTCAGGTCACCTACAAAATTTGTATCACAGTATCTAATAAGTTTTAAATTAAAGAGACCAAAACAAAGTTTCATATCTTTGGTTCCTTTCAGATGTCTGATGATCCTTTTAACTGCTTACCAATGTTCTCTTCCTAGATTTGATTGATATATACTTATCGCTCCCACTACATATGATATGTCTAGTCTTGTACTAATCATTATATATATCAAACTTTCAAAGGCTTAAGTATAAGGT
The DNA here is from genome assembly GCA_035590515.1 of Trichilia minutiflora. Lineage (NCBI taxonomy): Eukaryota > Viridiplantae > Streptophyta > Magnoliopsida > Sapindales > Meliaceae > Trichilia > Trichilia minutiflora. The sequence goes on from JAVXUL010050015.1 coordinate 2,529, forward strand.
ACTTTTTGCGTTTCTTTTAGTTCGATTATATTTTAAGGATAAGAATCTTTTCTCCAAATAGTTGACTTACACGTGGGTGTACTTTACAATTTATAGTTTTTTATATTAAATCATTTAAATATTTTCTTTAGATAACTTTCTTGATCTTCATATAGCATCCTTAATTTTTTATCTCTAATAACTTTAATTTTCAAAATATAAGATGCTTCACTTATATCTTTCATATCGAACTTTATACCTAGATATGGCTTTGTATCATTAATCATATCTATGTTGTTACTAGCCAATAAAATATCATCTACATCTAATGAAAGTATAGATATTTTGTCTCAGCATTATCAATTGTAAACACAATGATCCAATGGATTCATTTTGTAACTCAAATCTAGGATTGCTTGATGAAATTTTAAATACCATTGTATAGATGATTGCTTAAGTTCATATAAAGACTTCTTCAACTTATAAACTTTATCTTTACGTCCTTTAACCAAAAAACCTTCTGATTATAACATATAAATAACTTCCTTTAATTTACTATTTAAAAATACAATCTTTATATCTAATTGATGCAATTCAAAATTCCATCTTGCAATAATTGACATAATAATTCAAATAGATATGAATTTAGTAACTGATGGATAAGTATCAACAAAGTCTATTCCAGACTTTTGAGTATAGCCTTTAGCTACTAATCTAACCTTATATCTATCTAAACTTCCATCAGCCTTTAACTTTTTCTTTAATATCCATTTACAACCAATAGGTTTCCTTTCCCTTGGTAAATCAACTAATTCACAAACTTTATTCTTTTTAATAAATTCTAACTCATCTTCCATGGCTTATTGCTATTTTTTGGAATCAAACTATCTCATAGCATCAATATAAGTTTTGAAACCATCACTTTGTTGATTTTTTCATCAATAACAAAGACATAACGATCTTTTAATTATTGAAAAGATTTTTGTTTTCTTTTTCTCCCACTAACTTACATATTTTTACTTAATTGTGTGAAAGTAATTGAATCAATAGTATCTTCATTATCTATATTAGTATTACTGATAAGTTGTGATGAAGTGGTAAGGGTATTATTTTCATTAAGGAGCTTAAGTTGTTGAATAGAGATTACTGTATCTGTGGTTTCTATAAAAACAACATCTCTACTTTCTATAAGACACCTTTTAAAATAGTAAAATCAATAACCACTCTTATTTTCAACATAATTAATAAATTTACATTTTATGTTCTAGTACTAATCTTTTCCCTTAGAGACATAAGAATAAAAACATGGGTTTTGCATCTCCAAACTTTTAGCTTTGTTAAATCAGGTTTGATTTCCATTTATAACTCATATGGAGTTAACAATTTAGCTTTTGCATAAACTCTATTTAGAATATATATTGTTGTGGATAATACTTTTCCCCAAAATATAAAGATATTTTTGAATAAAATATCATCAATCTTGTCATATCTAATAAAGTTTGATTTCTTTTTTCTATTATACCATTTTATTGTAGATTATAAGGTATTGTATAAATATGCCTTATACCATTATCTTTGCAGAAATCATCAAAAGTCTTATATTCTCTATCTCGATCACTATTTAAAGCTTTGATCGAGTGACTCAATTGAGTTTCTACTCCTTTTTATATTCTTTGAATTTTTTCTAAGTTTTCGATTTATACTTTAGAAAATATACATGCTCATATCTAGAATAATCATCAATAAAAGTGATGAAATATTCTATACCTTTATGCGTTTTTGTTCTCACAGGTCCACATAAATCCGAATACATTACTTCAAGTAAATTTGAGGGTTTTCAATAATTCGAGAAAGGTTTTCTTGTTATTTTTTCTTTAATACATGATTCACATATGTCAAAGTTATCCATTTCATTTGAGGAAGCATTTCTTTATTACATATTCTTAAAATTTTATTTATAATTATGTGACCTAATCTTAAATGTCAAAGTAAAGTATCATTAGAATTTAACACATAGACATAATCAAAAGAAGAATTTTTATTCATTGTAAAACCAACTAAATATATGTCATCCATTCTTTTGTCCTTTAACAGCACTAGATCATTTATATGGTCACAAACCTTGATTTAAATCTAATCTCAAATCCTTATCTCTCTAAAATAGCTACAAAGATCAGATTTCTTCTCATAGATGGAGCATATAACATATCTTTCAAAATAATGATGGTGTCTATAGATGAGATTTTACAATCTCTTATTCTTTAAACATCAATATAGGTATTATTACCCATATATAACTGATGTTTCCTTAGTGCTTTTTCTTCAAAAGTAACAAATTGAATTTTTCTCATTGTTCATATGTCTAGTAACACTACAATCCATCTACTATAGATCTTGTGATTCAGCAATGAGTGCCTCTAAAATAGTCAAAATAATCTCTTTTTTGCTCTTGGTCTTATTGTTGTATTTTGGACACTAAACTTGAAATGACTAGTATTCCCACATATAAAAAGCACCCATTTTTATTTTTATTTTTATTTTTTCATCCAGGTTTCCACGATTCCTTCTTTCATTTGGAAATTTTCTCTCTTAGCTTTCCTTTTTCACTTTGAGTACTTTCTGTCAAGAAAAGGTTGTTGGAGTGATTCTCCTCCTTCCTTCTATTCATTCTAACCTCTTCAACTGCCAATATTACAAACGATGTTGTCATGGACAAATCAGTTTAAACTTATGTTATTGAGACCATAACATGATCCTATACCCTTAGCAGACTATTTAGAAGAACCGATACCTACATCTTATCATAAATTTTATTATCAATATTTGAAAGATCTTTTATTAGTAGCTCCATCTTTATAATATAATCTACTATACTATCATTTTCATTCATACAAAGGTTATTAAATTTAGCTAATCTTAATTGTATATATGTATCAGATTTTGGCCCATATTTGCTATCTAATACATCGATAATTTCTTTAGCTGTATAACCTTTATATATAGGAATCAATTCAACTTGCATGTTAGTAAGAATATTATTCTTAGCTAGTTTATTATCTTCTTTCCATTGATTTAAGACTGTAGTTTTTGTGGGTTTTCTTTCTTAATAACATGCAATATTTTCTCAAGTATTAATAAATAAGAAAATTTTCTTTTTCATATATTCTAATGCATATTATTTAATATGTCTACTTTTACTAAATCTTTAGTACTTTTACTATCATAATATATATAGAGAGAGAGAGAGACAGAGAAAATAATAAAAATAAATGAATGAAACTGCATAAATTTTAACTCATAGTGGACTAGATTATGTTAGTGCAAGAATTGTATGTGGACCCTCCTCACGGCCAACGTGGAATAACCTAGTTGGTGAGGTGTGAGGGCAATGTAACTGTTTGTCAGACGTCGATTTCTACATCGAAGAATGATTGTAAGCGTGACTGTTTTCAGCAGAGCTTCACCTCCTAAGCCAGCAAAAAAAGTAAACACCTCGGAGTGACGTCAAGAGAGGTTCTCGACGAGAAAACTCCGATACCTAAGTCAGAAAGAAGGTGGAGGAATAAAATGTATTTTCGGTAAAGGCAACAAAAAAAAATCAGAACGAACCGAGAATGAAAGAAAAATGTGTAAAATTTACCCTTCGAAAATAGTGAAGGGAAAACGGTGGTAATGAGGCTACCAGATCTCTCTCCATCTCTCTGTGTGGCTCAAGTATTTTTAGGATACAAAAATCCAACTTTACAAGTAACAAGAAGTTCAACCCTTTTGTTGTTAAAGAAGTTTGGTTTATATAGTGCCCCTCCTCCGAACAGTGATGTGACTTGGCATCGAAGAATGGGAAGGATGTGATATCTGACATGGGGCAGTGTGCAGTCGATTTTATTTAATGGTGCTTCCACATCTACAGACTTTGTAGGCCTATCACCGTTTTATCACCTAAAAATAGTCAGAGGATGGGATGGGTGCTTTTAATGGGCCAATTATCATCAATCATTCCCATTTTTTGAGTGAAAAGAGCACATGTCCATTGATACTCTGGTAAGGGATTGCTTGAAAGCCAACAACAAGGGAACTCCTGGCCTGAGATAATTTCCCTGGGAATCTATTTTGATTCTTAAGTCTGCGAATGACTGCAAACTCCAACTTTTAGATGCCTGAGATGACGATGATTCTCCTAGGAAGTAGGTTGCCTGGGGCAGATATGATCAAAGATAACGAAATCCCTGAGCCGAGGGAAACCTAGGACGAAATGCCCCTGAGATGGAGACTTTTTAGATCCGCCTGGCCTTCTGCCACATGTCGTGCTGACAGATGTCCAATTTTTACCTGGGACGGTGGAATCCCTGAATCGACAGATAACTGAGGAGGTGGAATCACTAAGCCGGGGTGCCTAGGATGGAGTACACCTGAGAAAAGAGCACCCTGGGATTACACTTAGCCTCCTGCCACGTGTCTTGCTGACAGATATTCAATTCTTACCTAGGATGGTGGAATCCCTGAATCAACAGATAACTGAGAAGGTGGAATCACTGAGCCGGAGTGCCTGGGATAAAATACATCTGAGAAGAGAGCACCCTGGGATTACACCTGACCTCCTGTCACGTGTCTTATTGATTGGGTGTCCACATATTACCTTTGCATTTTTCTCCAAACATCTAGTCCCCCAATTTCTAGTGTGAAACTCGTTAAGCTCGCGTCAGAAAATCATGTCTAAGCCGAATCATCCCAAGAGGAAAATGGCTTAGCGGTTTTTAGTTGACTGGTAGTGTAGTCAATCACTGAGATGGTTGACGTATTGTGAAAGCTTCCTAATCACTTGTGTCTTTTTTCTTTCCTCAAACGATTCTGTTAGCTTGTTACGGATGTGTCTTGTCTGGGTATTCATTCCGTCTGCATTAATTACCCCTTATCAAGAGTCACGTCACAACTGTCAGCAGCTATTGATAACTATCAACAACTATCAATAGCAGTTCCTCGATCCTTGGACAGATTTTAAATAATAGGCTAGGGATGCACCGCGTGTTGAATTACTGCTGGGGGATGTGACGGTTTCTTGATCCCTAGAGAGTATTAATGGATTGGACACGTGGCAACTCTCTGTCTATTTAGATCTACGATGAGGATTACCCCTCCTTTCCTATAAATACCCCCTCTTTCAACCATTATTTTCACAAAATCTAACTTTCTCTTAATACTCTCTCTCTAAGTTCTTTGTGCTTTCACTGCTTTTTGTTTTCTGTGTGTTTTTTATTGCAGATTAGGTATTTGTTAAATTTTTTCACAAATAAATGGCCAGCAAAGGAAGCTCAAAAGATGTTGCTTGCTGGAAGGAGTCTTCCCATACAGCCACCCCCACTCATGAGAGAGGGGATGATGAAAGAACACCACCGGGTAGGCTCGGGCCAGGAGACCCAACGAAGCAAATTAGCCCCCTCCACCATTACTAAGGTGGATATTCAAACCTACCATCAATTGTACGAGATCCCAACTGATGTCCATCTCAAGGTCCCTAAGGCTGAAGAAATCCTGAGTGTCCTGGGACCAGGGAAAGTAGCCTTTAATGAAGAGCATTTATTACTCGGGGTCAGATTGCCCCTACAGTGCTACTTCGTCTGAATGTTCGAGGTGTTCAAGATTCTCCCTTATCATCTGATCCTGAACAGCTGGAGGGTCTTAGGGGGCCTTTTTGTACTGAAAATTGAGGCCAAGTCTCTTGCCCCTACCTCGGATGAGGTGTTATACTTTTACATCCTTAAGAAGAATACCAATCAGTATCTGGGGTGGTACTATCTACAAATCTGCCTAAGGTACCAGCCAAAGTTGAAGGGGAGTCTTTCCTGTAATAAGGACTGGAAGGACCACTGGTTCATGGTCATCGATAACTGGACCGGATCTCCTCATAGCACCATTCCCATGACTTTTTAAGAGTCAGGTACAATAATCTAACAATTAATGAATATTTACTAACTTTACTTGTTGAGAAAAACTTTGACTGGTATCTCTATGTGCAGAAATTAGCAAGAAGCAACCAAGGATCCCAATTGATGTAGACAACCAGGTGGAATTCCTGGTTCCGGGGGATGTCAGAGCTCTCCTGAGTGCAGATGCTCAGGTAAAGTTTGGCTTAGTCCCCAAAGCGGTAACCAGGAGTTAGCTGACAAAAGTCAGGACTCACATGAACAAAGGTAAAAATCTCTTTATATTTGTTATATTGAGGCCTATAGTCAGGTGGATCTTTCTTCTTAATAAATTTTTTGACTTCCTTCTATTGCAGTTGTAGGTACGGAAAGTACTGTAGCTGACAGAAATAGGAAGTAGATTTCACTTCCTATTTTGAAATCTACTTCTAAAACAATGCTCAAAGGGGGTAAAATCGACTGATCCCGAGTCGAAGACCCCCGGGGATAAGGGCAAAAAGCCCATAAAGGGGGATGCCAAGAAAGCCCTTGGAAAAGGGGGCAGACAGACGGAGTGCCTGAAGGAGAAGGGCATCTCCTTCAAAGAGATGCTCAGGGAGGAGACCTCGAAGCACCTCTGAAAAGATGACCTGGCCTCGACAAAGGATAAGGGTAAAAGACTCTTGGAAGACAACCAGGAGGAGGGAAAGAAAAATAAGAAGAAGAAAATCAACTCCCCTTCTCTCCCCTCTAAACAACAATCAGAGAACGTCCCAATTCTTGTGGAAGACGCCTCAGTCACCCAAGCTTCAGAACGGGATGAAGAAGGGGTAGTTGCCACCTAGGCAACCACAGGGGCCAACCAAAGCCAGGGGCCTGGGGTTGGTAAAGGCCTGGGGCAGGGGCAAAGGGACCCGTCCCTTGTTGAAATTGAAGATCCCTTCCCCTCGACCACTAAAATGATGGAAGCATTTAAGGCCTTGATGATAGAAAATCTCCCTAAAGAGAAGAGAGAAAGTTTTGGGCATCTTTTCTCTTTGATGAATCGGAGACGAGAGGCAATTTCTCATGAGGAGTGCAGGGGAATGGGGAACTTATCCCCTGAGGAGGCGCTTGATTCCATGAGCTTTCACACCCATCGAGTGGGTTGCCCTTACCTTTGCTTTTGAAATTGATGTATTGATTTTAAATAACCCTTGAATATTTGCCTGACCAATGCCCTGCCAATACAGAATGCCTTTGTCTTGAACATGTTTGCAGAAGACATTAAGAACGCCATCTCTATTCGACAAAGAGCCGTGGATACCGTAAAGAAGCTGGAGAAAATGGCTTAGGAAGCCATCTTCCTGACCCGGGAAAGCGCCTCTAAGGAAAGGGAAGAACTCATGGCTAGGGTCTCTAGCCTGGAGGGGTAGAAATCCCAACTTCTTTAAAAAAAAATCAGACTGGATAAAGATGGAGGAGGCCTACAAGATCAGATTATTCAAAGTCGAAGGTCATGTCCAGGTGCTAGAGAGGGAAAAGGCGAGTTACAAAAAGGTCAAGCAATATTTCGAAGGTCAATGTAACAAGCTGATTGATTCTAATCGGATCCTGAAAGATAAAAGGGATCGATTGAAGGAGCAGAACTCTCAGACTATTATAAATTATGAAGAAATCAAAGGGAGGCTCGAGGGTACCCGAGGGGAGTATAAGACCTTGGGAGAAATGAATGAAACACTGTCACATTGTGTTGATGAGCAGTTTGAAGAATTACAGGCAGTACCCTCCCAATTGGAGACCCGGTATGACCAAGGAGTTAACAAAGGAATTGATCTGACCAGCCGTCTTTTCCTTCATGAGTACCCACAATTGGACCTGCACTGGCTCTTCGATCAACTGGGCTGTGACGTCTTGGGTATATCAGAGATATCTGTTATAGAAGAGGAAATCAAGACGCTGGCCCAGGAGACGGTGGAGGCTGCTGATGAAGACATATGTACAATTTTTCTTCAATCAATGAAAGTACACTTTTGCGTTTCTATGCTTTTGTAAGTTTTTTCTCTTTTTCTTTACTGGCTATCAGAACTTCAATAATGAACTAACTTAATAGATTCACTAATCTTATAAACTTAGTTGTGAACCCTTCGGGGTTAAGCATCTTCTCAAAACAGGGGGGCTTTGGTAGGGGGTCCTCAAATATCTTCAAGTCTTCAAAATTCTCATCTTAATTCAACCAAGGTTTACCACGTCTCACTCG
>JAVXUL010050046.1:0-10644 GCA_035590515.1 Trichilia minutiflora
AAGAATTAAAATAATGATGACCTAGGATTAACTTGTATCGGCATATTGGGTTATTAAAATTGGGTTGTAATAACATGACAATATTAATTTTAATAATGTATAGGATGATAACAATACCTGGGGAGCAGTCCTAAAATGCCCAATCAAGTAGCAAACTTTATTGACCGAAATCTTAATTCACCAAAATAGTTTCAGAAATCCAAATGGTCAACTTATAGATATTATATATATAAATTATATCCAAAATGTAATACAATCCAACGGTTAAATAATCAGATCTAGTGTGTTGACTTTCCAAAGATCATCAAGAGAAAAAAAACTCCAGGTTGCTTCTGGTTCAATCTTGACCATCCTACCAAATATTTATTTTACCAATCCAACCGTGCAAACCCAAGAAATCACTTCGAATAATTAACATTAAAATTTTTGGCACAATCCAACGGTGCAATAAAAACATATTTAATGAGGTAGAAACCTTGTGAAATCTAGAAAATTAGTTCAAACAGAATAGAAACAAATATAAATTTACAAAACTGTGTCTGAGACAAAATATGCTGAATCCAAATGTTCAAAATAATAAAAAGCCATGAAAGAATATTCCTACAAAATTTTAAGGCATTCGAACGGTGGAATATTAAGAAGATTACCGTCAAACAGACGCTCCAAAATCTGCCAGAAATCCAGACTGTTTTTGTGACAAAATCGATCCACCAGAACGTTGAGAAAAAAGATTATTTTGTAAATCGGTCGGGTCAGTTTGTAGATCAATCTGTAAAATAGCTCCCTTCAGAAAATCAGAACGATCTAACGGTATGAGAAAAATTTATAGGTAAAAAATTAAAAATGTTGGCTGTGCCAGTTGAAAAATTTTCTCATTCAGAACTAAGAGAAAATTTTCTCCCCTTTTTCCTCTTTTCAATGAACGACCTCTCTTTCTCCTCAAAGCTTCTGTTTATATAAGCAGTCTCATTAATGGAAATGATGACCCTCTTGATTATTTTCCTTTTTCTCTTGTGATTCTTGCCTTCTTTTGTTTTTTGGAATCAATCAAATATCTCAACAATGATTCTTGGCAGTAAGAAAAATATTTGATTTATTTCCTTTCCAATCGTGGAGGATTTCTTTGCTTCTTCATATGTTTTGATTTTCCTTTTTTTTTTCTATGATTTTATGATGCCAACTTCCTATTTTGTATTTTATTCTTTTTCCAATTAAATCCTTTGAATATTGAAAGATTTAATTAAATATAATTATGAAGTTCCAAAATTGGGTTATGACAGTTGCCTCTTCTTTACTTTTTCTTTCGAAGAAAGAGAAAGTAAAGATAAAAGAAATAACCCAATTTTGTCTTCGTAAGAAAATGAGCTGACAATGCATCTGTTGAGGAGCCTTGGTTTCACTGCAGAGTTGAGTGGTGTTGCCACAAGATGAAATGAGCTAGTACATCTTACCTTATGCCAGTTTGTTGTTGTTGAATTATATGCTGCAAGGTATTTTTTTTTAATGCTAAAAAAATGATTAAAAACTTTGCTCTATACTGCAAAATGAAATGATTGAAAACTTTGCTATGTGCTGCAAAGTGAAATGATTGAAAAATTTTTGTTTTTGTGCTGAAAAATGATATGCTTGAAAAACTTTGCTATATGCAGCAAAGATAAACTGATTAAAAACTTTGCTCTATGTTACAAAGTGAAATGATTGAAAACTTTGTATGTGCTGCAAAGTGCAAAGTGAAATGATTGAAAACTTTGCTCTATGCTACAAAGATGAAATGATTGGAAACTTTTGCTCTATGCTGCAAGTGAAATGACAAAAAACTTTGCTATATACTGCAAAGTAAAATGATTGAAAACTTTGCTATATGCTGCAAAGTGAAATGATTAAAAATTTTTGCTCTATGCTACAAAAATAAAATGAACAAAGATTTTGCTTTATACGGCAAAGATAAAATGATTGAATGACTGAAAACTTTACTCTATGCTGTAAAGTGAAATGACTGAAAACTTTACTCTATGTTGTAAAGTGAAATTATTGAAGACTTTGCTATATACTACAAAGTGAAATGGCTGAAAAATTTACTATATGCTGTAAAATGAAATGACTGAAAACTTTACTCTATACTGTAAAGTAAAATTATCAAAAACTTTGGTATATGCTACAAAGTGAAAAGGCTGAAAACTCTACTTTATGTTGTAAAGTGAAATTATTGAAAACTTTGCTATATGCTGCAAAGTGACAGGACTGAAAACTTTACTTTATACTGTAAAGTGAAATTATTGAAAACTTTGTTATATACTGCAAAGTGAAATGATTGAGAACTTTGCTCTATACTGCAAAGTGAAATGCAAAATTGAAATGATTGAAAACTTTACTCTATACTATAAAGTGAAATGATTGAAAATTTTTGCTATATGCTACAAAAATGATTGAAAAACTTTGCTCTATGCTGCAAAGTGAAATGACTGTAAACTTTTGCTATATGCTGCAAAATGATTGAAAACTTTGCTTTATACTGTAAAGTAAAATGATTGAATTTTTTTTATATACTACAAAAATGATTAAAAACTTTGCTCTATGCTGCAAAGTGAATTGACTGAAAATTTTTGCTATATGCTGCAAAAAATGATTGAAAACTTTGCTTTATGCTGGAAAATAAAATGACTGAAAATTTTTGCTATATGTTGCAAAAAAGATTGAAAACTTTGCTTTATGCTGCAAAGTAAAATGATTGAAAAATTTTTTGCTATATACTGCAAAAATGATTGAAAACTTTGCTTTATGCTGTAAAGTGAATTGACTGAAATTTTTGCTATATGCTGCAAAAATGATTGAAAACTTTGTTTTAGGCTGCAAAGTAAAATGATTGAAATTTTTTTTGCTATATGTTGCAAAAATGATTGAAAATTTTGCTTTATACTGCAAAGTAAAATGATTGAATTTTTTTTTATATGTTACAAAAATGATTAAAAACTTTGCTCTATACTGCAAAGTGAATTGACTGAAAATTTTTTGCTATATGCTGCAAAAATGATTGAAAACTTTACTCTATGTTGCAAAGTGAAATGACTGAAAATTTTTGCTATATACTGCAAAAATGATTGGAAACTTTGCTCTATGCTACAAAGTGAAATGACTGAAAATTTTTGCTATATGGTACAAAAATGATTAAAAGCTCTTCTTCTTTTTTTATGTGTGTGCGCTACAAAAGGAGATGCTTAAAAAACTTTATGTTTTCTCAAAAGAGAAAGTAGAGATAAGAGACTCACCTGATTAAAGTGGAAAGATGTCTCGAGGGAATTTGTTGGGGCACCTTTATCATTTGAATCGATTGGCACTGTCATAAAATGAACCAAAATATCCTGTCCAATGATGCCAGATGCAATTATTTGAACCATGTTGATGTGGTTTCTGTGAGTTTAATTGCCATAGCCCATTTTATCCTGCTCTTGAGTTTGTTTGATTTTTTGAACTTGTCTTGATGATTCTCTATAACTTTCATCTTAGAGTAATATTAGTCACATACCTTTTTCTTTTATTCAGTTATGTTGATCAAAATTAGCTCTTAGAGTGAATGATGTTCGAAGAATGAATAAAGGCAAATCAAAACCTTTCAGGTATCTTTAAAGTGTAAAGTGACTCAGTGGTAATGAAGAAATGATATTTGAATATTCAAAAATGGAATACAAGATAAAGGTACAAATCGAGCGGGCTAAGAATGATTTTAAAGAAATATCTGCTCCTATTCAGAATAATGTCATTCCTTTCGTCTGTAGGCACTAAGATATCCTTATTTAACTGAAGTCGATGATTAAGAACTAACTCTGACCCAATAATCTAACCTTAACTTTCGAAAGCCATTTTTTGATCTTTCATTTCCCATCCAGATATAAGCTGTGAACCTTTTAATTAGGTCACCCTTTCGGGTTTTCAACCTAAGTTTTTCTTCTTCTTTTTTTCAAAGAAATTCTGAATTCTCTAGGGAAAGGGTGGGATTTTTAGACTTTTTGGCTGGATAAGTCATGATATTGATCGCATGTAAGTTCACTACTAGGTATAATTCATTAAGCTATTGGTTTTAGCAATAAATATTACTAGTCAACTATTGTTTGGTATTTGGAGAACAGCTCTTGTTATTGAATTCTTCTTTTCTTTTTTTTTCTTTTCTTTTTTTTTAACTGGGAATTTTGTTCTTTTAATGAGCCTAAATTTGCCTTTCATCCAAACATTAGTGGCTAGATTGACTTGAATGTATTGCTAACAGAAGGTGAAGACTAAAAATATATTGATCTGAATGTTTACTGTTGCCTCCAGTGAATTTGGGGGATTTGATTGAAAGTTGGACTAATCTTGGGTTGGTTGTCGGGTAGCCTCCTATGTGGATGATATTGGGGATTTGGTCAAAGGTTTGATTGAATTTGGGGTGGTTGTCTATTTGCCTCCTGTGTGGATGATATTAGGGATTTTATCAAAGGTTTGATTGAATTTGGGTTGGTTGTCAGATTGCCTCCTGTGTGGATGATATTAGGGAATTGACCAAAGGTTTAACTAAATTTGGGTTGGTTGTCAGATTTCCCCCTGTGTGGATGGCTAACCAAGATGAAATTGGAAGTTTGGTTAAAGGTTTGACTGAACTTGATTCAATAATCAAGCTGCCTACGTACCCTTTAGAGAGGGATCAAGTTAGACGTAGTTCAGTTTAAAGGGAAAGGCTTTGGGTTAGAGAGAGAATTCAGAATTCTTTATTTTTTTTTGAACCATGCTTACATTTGATACCTTTTGACTATATCGATATCATCTGGATGGATTAAAGCACCTCTTGAAAAGGTCATTTCCAATGCAAACTCTATGAAGATTCTTAAGGAGAAAATCTTGAGCTTAAAAATACTACTTCTATTCCATATGTCAGAGAATATAAAGTTATTTTATATGCTTACAGATGAAAGGTTGTGTCACACCCTGACCCGTGAGTCTTACCTGTGACAACCGCCACAGACCTCCAGGGTGTACCCACTCGTACAGAATACATCCTGTAGGCCTGTAAGGCTTTCACAAAACCTATTTCTAAAACACTTCCAAATAGATCCATCCTAACACCCAAACTCCATATCAATAAAACCAAACCACAAACACTTCAAAAGTATATGTATATACATAAATCAACAAAAGTACATACTCAAATAAAATCTATGGGAATCAATCCCAACTTATGGTACAATATTTATTATAAATTTATTTATCAGTTAACAAATCTCACAAATAAAAGAAAAACTGAAAATGACACCAGTAGACTATGAACTTCCTGAGTGAGTCGTAGTAGCTATACCTGAGCCTTTATGTTTGGAGCAATCACCACCGTCCGCGCTTATCCTATCGTTTTCCTTGAAACTGAGAGGTGAGGGGGGTGAGTATACTGGAGTATACTCAGTGAGTGAACGAAATAAAATATAATTAAAACTATGTGGTATATATGCATACATTTAAATAAATCTTAAAATGATAACCCAGAAGAAAACTTTTTTATTTTAAAAGTTTCCAAACCACATTATAAAAATCATTGGGCTGGCTCCTTTCCCGATAACTACCTTGATCATGGGCGTTCCGAGACCGTCAGTGGGTTTTGTATGCAGAAAAACATGCTATTTAGAAAAACAGATTTAAAATACAATAGTTATAAAATACGCATTTTTATCAGAAAAAGGTGCCCAACATTGACGTTTGCCTCGAGCCGTCACGGAGTGACATCCGTGACTAACTCGACGAGACTCATAGGTGGACAAATCTCATCACAGTATCACAACACAACTACAATCACATGACAGTCCACCTATGCAGCCTCCACTCACCTAGGTGACCTCTCTCCCAGGCCAACCCTAGGCTACCACTATACACTCACCTGGGGGTTCACGTCTTAGTGAACTCCTCCCCAGGCTACCACCTTGTAGCTACAGTAAACCGACACTCATGGCCGTTATCATCAATGTATATATCACAAAATCTTGGCCCAATGGCCATATCATCATCATAATATAAAATCAAGCCCAATAGCCGCATTATCACATAATAAATGTAAATCTGGCCCATTGGCCATAACATCCATAAAAATACATATCAAAATGTCAAATTCATTACAAAATCATATACGACATGAGTATATACACATTTTTACATTTGAAAAGAAATGAGGAAAACATTTATAAACATATGCATATCATTTCACTTACAAACTAAACAAGCTTATAAATAAAGAAATAACATGAAAAGAATGTCCACTCATAGTATAGGGAGGGTATACACTTCCTATTTTCCCTAGTTCTTCGACGACTCTCGTGAATACCTCGATCTCGAAATGTCGCCTAACCATACACATAACATTACTATCAATTACTCGTTTTAATATACATAAAAGTGCGAATATGCAGAATGCATGCTATTCCGGGTTTCTAATATTCGGACCATTGCACGTAACTATCTAAAATCCTCGTTTAACCTCTAATTATCTAATTAATATCGACATGGACCCACATTATGGCTAAAATGACTCATTTTGATTAATATACGTAATTCTGACTTGTGAATCCCATGCCTTCGTCGGAACAGTAATCAAAGTTACTGTTCATGCTCACTAAATTTTTAAAATCGTAATTCTAGCTTTTTACGACTCCTACGACTTCTCTACAACCCACATTATGCATTAAAACTAAAATATACGATCAAAATTTATGAAAATCTACTCGGATAAACAGTAAAATCCATACGAATCAAAATGCATAAAATTACGAAATGATGCTACGAACCTCGTGGTGTGGTCGATTTACTCCGATTTTGCCTCTAACTCAAAAAGCCTCAATTTCTCCCAAGAACCCTAGCTCCTCTTTTGTGCGAATTCGCGTTTTTATCATCAAATCGATACTCCCAGCGTGTTAGACGTGTAGAATGCAACTCGTTTGCGAAGAGAAATTGAAATTTTGGCAAAATATGGTAAAAATTTAGAGAGGGAGGCAAGGAGAACGTGAGAGGAGTGAGAAGAGAAGAAAAGAGGAAGAAAAGTTGGAAAAATCTGACCCTTGACCCCTATTTATAGAAAAAGGGTGAAATTATCATTTTGTCTTTAAGTTTTCTTAAGGAGAAGTTTCCAAAAGAGGGCAATTTTGGTCATTTCACGTCGATTCGGTCGAACGAATAACACTTCGTTCGAACGAATCCTTTAGCGTCTACAGAAGTCAGAGAGCTTCCAAATTACCGATCGAATGAAACGATGTTCGACTGAATGAATTAACACTTTGATCGAATGAATCTCTTATTCGGTCAAACGAAGTCCAATTCGATCGAACGAATCTGAAGCCATAAATTTTTTTCCAGAGAGTTCTCAAAATGTGGATCGAACAAATCATCCATTTCGGTCAATCGAACCCACTAAAATTTAAAATCTCACTTAAATATTCCCCACATGAGCCTAGAATTACACCCGTAAACACATGGGATATGAAATGAATGCAGATGTATGAATTAGAAAAGTAAGAAATGATATATATACCCTCGGGATAAAAAACACGGGGTGTTACAGGTTGCCTTCATTTCCCATATAATGGATGTGATGTCTTAAGTTGTCATTGACGTATCCCTCTATATGAAATAATAGAAACTCATCTTTTAGCTTTACTCAAATCTTGATAGTTCACATACCCTAGCCCTATCATCTTTTTTCATGGGTACTATATTAGCCACCCCTTCTGGATATGTGGCTATGTAGCTTCTAACAATCTTCTAAACTTATCCTTTGATTTTCAAAAGAATTTTAGGTTCCATTCTTTGAAGCTTTTGTTTTACAACAGAAATTTTGGTCTCGATAATCCGCATACATCTTGACCCTTCCATCCTTCTTTGCAACAGATACTACATTGGCCATCCATTCTGGATATGTGGCCACTTCAATAAACTTGGCTCCTAACAACTTCTAAACTTCCTCTTTGATTTTTAAAAGAACCTCTGATTTCATTCTTCGAAGCTTTTATTTCACTGGTAAGAATTCTAGCCTGGTTGGAATAGCGTGAACTGCTATATTAGGATCTAATCCTGGCATATCCTCGTATGACCAGGTAAATATATCCTTAAACTCCTTTAATAACTCAACAGGAGAATGCTTTTCTTTTAAAGGCAATTGGCCATTGATTTTAACATTCTTAGGATCTTCAAGAGCACCCCAAATTTACTTTTTCTATTTTATCTTGATTGGGCTTAATTTTTGACTTTTTTCTTTCCATTAGTTTAATCAACTCTGGATAAGATCTTAGTTCCTCCTCGATAAGATTTTAGTTTCTCCTCATGCTCTACAGTATGGATGAGTTGATCCCAATTATATTCAGACTTAGAAATGACATTATTCGAATCATCGTAGACATTTATTCTGACATGAATAAGATAGGTTTATGGATAAGAAAAAATATTAGAAGGGAAATATAGAACAAGAATCAAGGAAAGGAAACTAACAGTTGAACTATTAAATTGCAAAAAGATAACAAGAAAGAAGCATCATGCTTATATGAGAACATCATTCACTTATTTGCTAAAATTTAAAAAACATAACAAAATAAAAAAACTTTTTTTATTCTTTTCCTTTTCTTATGGTAATAAGCCAACCATAAGAAAAGTAAACCAATCTTACTCGTCAACGACATGTTTTAGGAACCTCTTGATTGTCTAATTGTTCAAATACTGTCTATGAGTAGGGTATATGGCTATCTCTTATTCATCCGATTCATTGATTGCATTGATGATCAAATCCTGAATAGAATCTGTCAATGCCTCCTTCTTTGGCTCTGGTGGTATATCATCCCATCCAGTAGGGACAAGAATGACTGTGAATGATGGTGGTGCTGTGTATTTGACCACAAAACCATATTTTCCTGATGCTTCACCAAAGAGGGCATACCTTGGCTCTTGATTTTGATAAGCTTTATAAAAGGCATCTGATTTCTTGGACTTTGATTTCTTCCTTCGCACACCTCGAATGTGTTCTGGTGTCTTATAGGCTTCTTCAATTTCTTTTGAGCATGCTGAACTAGAATGTTTGGAGTCATTGATCTTATGCTACGACAATGCCTTACCAGGGTTACCATGACATAGATTAACTTCTTGGTCAATCTGCATTATATTTTTTGGGTCTTGCTCTTCTATTATTACATTGATTGACCATCCTTGCATGGCGTCACCCAGTAACTCAAAAGCTATTTGTTAGGTCCTAGCTGGTCTAAATAGATTGACTGTATAGAAACTCTCATCCGACGCATCTACTATATACTTGCTAGGTTGGATTGTCTGCTCACCCTGATACATAATCTCTGCCTGTCTTGAAAAAGTCTCTGTAATATAAGAAATCCTCATAGGCTCTGTGGTATCCTCAAAGATTACATTGACGGTTGGGCCCTCATGTGTAGGCAATGGATTACTAGTGATGTTTGGTTGGGCTGGGTCAGAAGGCTGAGGGATGAAATTCAAGAGACCTCATTCGTGCAAATCTTGAATGTGGTAGTTTAAGGTTATACAGTTTTCTGTGTCATGTCCCGTGCCACCACTATGATACTCACATCTGACATTGAGATTATAGGCTGGAGAAAATGGGTTAGAAGTTGGTTTTTGAGGGACTGGTGTTAATTTACCGCGTGCTACTAACTGTTTGAACATGTCAGTGTAGCTAATAGGAAACTTGTCAAAATGTCTCCTATTTTTGATGGGTCTAGGTGTAACGCTAGGGGTTTGGACCATGTTATAGGTAGGAGGGTATGATTGTGTATGGTCATTTGGTGGATAGGTTGGTTGGTAAGGGTGCATGTATTGTCCTCTTGGTCTCAAAGAATTGTTTGATGGGCTGTATGTAGGTTGCACTGTTGGGTTAACATGAAAGGGTGTTGGGTTTCCGTATACTGCACCTACTGATTGCCCTGGGTCTTCCTTCCTTTTGTTTGGATTCATGTTTCTCTTTGCATGATTTCCACTCCCTCCTGAATTCTGCCATTGCTCCATCATCTTCTTCATTAGACTCATATCAATTATTTCTCCAGATCTAATTGCTTCCTCGATTCCTTCTCCTGCCGCTACAACTTCATGAAAATTGAAGGTAGAGCATACTGACAACCTATCACGATATGTTCCTTTCATGGTGCGAATAAAGGTGGATACGAGCTCATGATCTGTTAAGGGAGGTTGAACTTGTGATGCCAATGTGCGCCACCTCTGTGCATATTCCTTAAAAGACTCCTCAGCTTTCTTGTTCATCTTGCTCAAGTCCTCTCGAGTTGGTGCTAGAAAAGTGTTAAATGCGTATTGCTTAAGGAACGTCGTTGTTAAATCATTCCAGGATTTGATCTTATTCTTTTCCAAGGTAGAGAACCAGATATCAGCAGCACCGATCAAGCTTTCCTGAAAGAAGTGTAACATGAGGGGTTCATTATCAGCGTACTGGGCCATCCTGCGACAGTACATTGCTAAATGTGCTCTCGGGCATCCACTACCATCATACTTCGTGAATTCAGGTTTGAACTTAGAAGGAATCTCGATCTTTGGAAAGAAACACAATGAGTTGATATCTACGGGGCCATAGTTCTGAATTCCCTGGAGAGATCTCAGAGTATCTTCCATTTGCTGAAG
>JAVXUL010050067.1:0-10643 GCA_035590515.1 Trichilia minutiflora
GGCGACACCGAGGCTGCCACTCGCTGTGTGAAGCCCTCCCGAGAACCAGGAAATTTCATTCTTGGGAGAGCTAAAAGCTTCACTTGAAGGTACAGACACTCGGGGGTGACGTGGCAGAGGCATCATCATGGTGGGGTCCTACGCATTTATTACAGCCACCCTATTTTTTCTTGGGACTGCCACCTTGCCACTTTAGCCTGCCAGCTCACCATGTCCTCTATATTATCATCATCCCTCTCCCGTCAAAGAACTACGTGTGACTTGATCCCCCTACCAAAAAATCAAGAGAGGGAAGCACCAAAGATCCAGAAGAAGGAAAAATCCGCTGGTGTAGGAAAAGTCGTCGTGACGTTTTCTTACATCAACAAGGAGAAAAGAGAGAGGAAAGGGGGGTACGTAGGCAGCTTGGGTCTCTCCCAAGTCCAGTCACAAAATCGACCAACCACCGCACCTCCGTCGTGAGTGTGTTTCGTGTGTTTTGCAGCCTCAAGTTTAAGAACAAGAAGAAGAAAAAATCTACTCGTGTAGGAAAATCGTCGTGACATTTTCTTGCATCAACAACTATAATTTTAAGGGTTACTTTCAATTTAACCCAATAGTTAACCATAGTTCATCAATTTTAAAGACGTTTTTATTTTACCTATATTTATTAGAAGTATAAAAATTATATAAAATGTGTATATTTTTTATTTTCAATAATTTTTTTTTCATTTTATCTTTTACTATCTCTTTTGATTTATCTTCGTTTTTGTTTCACTTTATTTTAGGACGGATGGGATTGCAACAGTCGGCAAGAGTCTCCTCCTTTCAAATTAATTGATATGTGTAAAAAAATTAAAAACTTCTCACCTTCTTTTATTATAAAATGAGAAATATATGAAAGATGATATTTTTAATAATAAAAAATTCTTAATAAGATTAAACTATCTAAAATATAAAAGAATTATATAATAAAAAAATTTTAAAAAATATGTACAAAACTTCTTAAATAAGTAGACAAAATAAAATAGTTAATACATTTTCAATATCCTTCAAGTTAAAATATGGAGATCTCGAATGCCCAATTTGTGAAGAAGAAAATTGAATTGATCCTTTCCCAGGATTTTAGTGAAACTATTGACAAATTACAGTGAAGTGCATATATATACTGGACGAACGTTGCCATTCAATATCTCATTACAAATAAAATGACAATTCACTTCGATGTATTTAGTGTATTCAAGGTAGATAAGATTAGCAGTTATATGCAAAGTTGTTTAACTGTCACAAAACAAATTCATAAAGTCAAAATGTGTTATATTAAGAGAGTTCAATAACCCTTTCAGTCACTTAAGTTCACAAGTTGTGATGGTCATAGACCGATATTCAGTTTCAACAGATGAGCCAGACACTATTTCTTACTTCTTAGTCTTTCAAGAGATAGGTGAGTTTTTCAAGAGAACAAATTATCTAGTTAAAGATCATCTCGATAAAAGATAGTTAGCCTAGTCATAATCATACTATACAATCAACTTGAAATCATAATTGATATGTAATAAAATACCCTGTCCCGGACCTTTCAAATAATGCACAACGCTGAGAGTTATCTCCTAATGTGCTTTCTTCGGTTGCCGCATGAATTGAGCAAGAATATGCATACAATAAATTAATTCAGATAGAGTTATTATAAGATAAATAAGTCATCCCACCAACCATCTATACCGAGCAGGATCATTCATATCGTCACTTTCAGTAAGAGCCAGCTTATGATTTTATTTATGAGGTGTTACAGTCGGCTTAGATTCCAGTAATCCAACCCCAGCAATCACATTTAATGTATACTTAAGTTGGCACAAAAAAATATCATCTGAGTTTCTAACCACTTCAATTCCCAAGAAAAATTCCAGCTTCCCTAAGTCTTTCATATGAAAAAAGTTACTCAAATAGCTCTTGAACTTTTGTATAGCGAAAACATCATTACTAGAGATAATAAGATCATCAACATAAACTAGTACATATAATTGAATAGGCATAACTCTAAAAATGAACAAATAGTATCTGAATATGATTGTTGAAGTCCATAAACTTTCAAAGATGTACTACTTTCGCAAACCGACATCTAGGTACTCGCATAAATCATACAAAGATTTTCGAAGTCTATAAATCTTTCTTAGTGATTGAGAAGCAAATCTTGATAGCATCTTCATGTAAACCTCTTCCTTCAAATTATCGTATAAGAAGCCATTTTGGATATCCATTTGATGAAGTTCCAATTCTTTGTAGCAACAACGGTAAGAAAAGTATATACAATATCCATTTTTACTGTAGGAGCAAAAGTCTCCTGATAATCTATGTCTTTAATTTGATTATTTTTTAATATCATCAATCGTACCTTATATCATTTAACACTTCCATTAGAGTTATATTTAATTTTATATACCCACTTGCTTCCAATTACTTTCTTTTTAAGTAACAAATTTTCAACTGTCTATGTATCCTTATCTTTCAAAGCTTGTATTTCTTTTCTCATGGCTTCTCTTCATTGTTCGTCTTTCATTACTTCTGTATAAGAATTTGGTTTATGCCTCGCTATAATTATTGTCAAGAAACACTGATATTGTGCACAAAATTTATCATAACTTATATAATGTGCTAAAGAGTAAGGTATACCTGAAGAATTAAATTAGAAAGGTGAGCATTATGATGGGCTTACTCGATGGTGTTTGCTAAATAGTCTCTCAAATGAATAAAAGGTTGCTTGATTCGTTGTCGCCTATCTAGTTCTTCTGCCCCTACTTCATTTTTTTTCCACTTCTTTATCATCTTCGTTGCTCAATTTCTCTATTTTCTAACTCACTTTATTAGTTCTCCTTATATTTTTATAGTGTTTCTCCTCTGTGTCACTCCCAATTTCATCACCCAACTTCACAACTCTAGTTTGATTGTTCTCATCACCTATTATTTTCTCATATGAAAATTCTGTTGAAGTAAATATGACATCTCTTGATACAAAGAATTCATTAGTTTTTAAATCATACAATCTCCATCCCTTCTTTCCAGATGGATACCCAACAAAAACAGAGTTACAACTTCTACTAGTAAACTTATCCTTATCCCTATTTAGATTATGCGTATAGTACAAACAACCAAAAACTTGAATGTGTTTGTAAGATGCTACTTTCTCAAAGATCATCTCATATAGGTTTTACTATTTAATAACTTAGATGGAGTCGTACTAATCAAATATCTAGATGCAAGTACAAATTCTTCCCAAAACTCTATAGTTAAATTTGTTTGGAACCGTAAGGCTCCTGCCACATTAAAAATATGACGATGTTTTCTTTTCATTTGATCATTTTATTAAGGTGTTCCTACATAAGAAGTTTGATACAAAATCCCTTATTCATCAAAATATGTTTTCATATATACGAATTCATAGCCATTATCACTTCTAATAATTTTCATATTCTTTTTAAATTGACATTTAATCATCACAATAAAATTTTTAAGAACACAAGTCACTTCATATTTTCATTCAACAAATAGATTCACACAACACGAGTGTAATAATCAATAATTATCATGTAATTAATTACTCCACATGAAGCTGAGACTTTATAAGATTCTCACAAATCATAATATATTAAATCAAAACAACCTTTAACTTTATTATCATTGGAAAAGAAAATCTCTCTTGTTTGCTTTGTTTTAAAGCAAACCTCACAAGTTTTATTAATTTTTCTACCTATATTACCAGTTTTTGGAATTAATTTCGCCACCTTATGAGAAGGATTTCTCTTATGCCAAAGCTCAAAAGTTCTCTTATCAACTACCTTGTAAGCATTTATTGACGCCACCCCTTTGAGCAAGTACAACCCCTCACTTTACTCACCTGTTCCAATCAGATTGCTCAAACTTAAATCCTATATAGGATAAATTTTTTTAGTGAGTTGAATAACCAAATTTGCATCATTAAGTAGTTGTGATACATAAATCAAATTACAATTCAAATAAGGCACGTAAAGAACTCGTTGCAATTTCAAGTTTTCTTTAAGCAATATAGTTTCTTCTTTCATTACTATGGTCTTTTCTCCGTTAGGCAACTTGACTGAACGTGATACGATATTATGCAATTCTTTTAAAAATACAAATATTCCTATTATATAATGAGAAACTCCTATATCAATAATTTAAGAAAATGTCCTCTGCGTACCTGTCAATCTTTTATTGGTACTATTCTGATGAGCACTTAACATGTTCAGTAAAGTTGATCATTACTCTTTATTCAATCCACTAAGGTCTTTTCGATCTGAATCTATCACAACTTTATACCCACCATCAACTTCAGTTACTTGTGTGGCATTGGCACAAGCAATTCCTCCCTTATTACGTCTACCTCTATTACCATGTTTTTGGTCGCCTCTTTGTATAGTAAAAGTTCCACGTGGCCTGTTATTCTACCATTCTAGATAGCCAATTAATTGAAAACAACTTCCAGCATCATGTCCCTCTTTGTTGTAATTAGAGTAAGTGGAGGATTTATTTTTACCCCCTGAATTTCTATCATTAGCCTGAACTACAAAACACCCATAGACTTACCTCTTTCTTCCTTTGTTTGTGTCATTGTTAATATTCGTTCGTACTGTATAACCATAACATAGGTACGTTTAGATTGGGTAAGGGTTCAGTACTCAAAATATTAGAGCGAACTATTCTGTATTCTTCTTCATCTAAACCCATAAAAAATTGATGAACTCTTTATTCTTCTCGCTTTCTTTCTAATTCAATGGTAAAATTGCATCTGCAACTTGTACAAACACAAACTGATATTTGATCATAGATGATTATTTTATCCCATAATATTTTGAGTTTTCCTAAATAGGAAATAATGGATTAACCATCTTACCTATAATTTGTCAAATCCGATTTCAATTACTATATTTGTGGACTATTTTCAATTGAGAATCTTTATTTAATATCCTATCATAGATTTTCACGTTATTCGTATAAGAAATTATAGAGCAAAGTATAGGTTCAACGGTGTTAAGCACCCAAAAAATCAACATAAAGTTAATCGTTCACCAATCTTTAAGTTTCAATAAATTATCTGTTGGTTGCTTGACAGATCCATTAATAAAATCATTTTTTTTGGCTCGCAAAGTCATTTGTATAACTCACATCTATTTTTTATATTTCTTCCCTTTTAATTGAACTGATTAAATAATATTTGAATTGTCATTCGAGTTCGGAGTGTAACAACAAAATATTTTTTTATCTAATTTAAAACTAATATTTTTCTTCTTATCAATTATAATTATGAAATCACGTAAAAAAAATTTTAAAAATTTTAAAATGAGAATTCTTATTTTCATTAACTAAAAAACCAAAAATACATATAAAATGATATTTTTAATAATATTTTTTTTAATAAAATTAAATTATTTAAAATATATAAAAATTATATAACAAAATAAGAAAAGGTATATACAAAAATTTTTCAATAAATCAATTAAATAGTTAACATCTTCTCAATAATATGATTGCTAAAATTAAGGAAATAAGTTTGATTTGGGTTTGGATTTGCAGGAATTGCAAAGGGAAGAAGAAATAAGAAGAGGACGAAGGAAAAATATATATATATTTTAAAATTTAATGTTGATAAATTTTGAATATGTTTTGTTAGCCAATTGACTCTGGATAATTGAAGAGAAAGATAAAAAGGAAAAAATATGAAAGAAAATCTTTTCTAAAATTATGGAATTTGTTTGGATAAGTTGTTATTTTGATTTTGGGTAAGCCGGAGGATGAGCCGGAGGATGAAGAAGAAGGAAAACTAGAAGCCGAAGTCTGGGAGATGATGGTGATGAAAGATTTTTTTTTTCTAAATTTAGTTTTTGTTATAATTTTAACCCTTTTAGTAACGACGTTGAAAGATAACCGTGTGGGGATAGTTTAATACATTGTAATAAATTTGGCGTGGGTTGAAGATTATTAATATTAGTTGGGGTAAATTGAAATTAACCCTAATTTTAATGATGATGATTTTTAATATCGAAGATTTTTTTTTTTTTTTTAGTTATTCGTCTTTTCACGGACCCGATACATATTGTCATGGGAATCAAGAGTGGAAGATGATGACAAAACGGACAAGAGCACAAAGAAAGAAGGAAAGAAAGAGGTAGCAAAAGCTTAAAATGTAAACCCAAAATTTATACGTTAAAGTTATATTTGGTTTGAAGAATGAAAAAAATGGAATAATAATAATAATTATTATTATTATTTCACATATATTTTTGTTAATTATTGTGAATATTATAATTATAATTAATTAATATTTAATAAATTTATTTAAAATAATTGATAAAAACGAATATATGCATCCAAACCAAACTCATTCCGTATGTCACCACTTTCAAAGTCTTATGAAAACAACAATAAACAATCAATCAAACTTTGTTTTAATATAAATAAAGTACTTAATATAATATTAATAAAAATTAATAAATAAAATTATCATTTCTATTGAACATACTTTTATTTGTTAGTCATATTTTTAAAATTTGTACGAACTAATATATTAATTGTACTATTCAAGCTTCCACAAAATGCTAATTATTTTATTTGTCTAACAAGTCATGGCAATATAACAAGATATTATTTCAGCCACAATGGTTTTAGATGAGTTATTGATATAATTACTAACATGTTTAAATGAGTAACAAATATATTTATTAATATTTTAATTATTATTAACATTATAATTATATTTTCTATTTTTGTTAAAAATAAATAAATGCATTAAAAAAAATGTACTGTAATGTACTTCACTACATTTTAAGTTTTTATAGAATGAATTAGATAATTATTTAATTTTTTAAAATACAAATAAAAACATTTAATATAATATTAAAAAATAAAAAATTATTATTATTTATTAATAACATAACGAAAATTAATACTTTTAATTTATTAAGAATTTTATTAATGAATATTTTAAAGCACTTGTTAAAATTTTTATATTTATTATCTATAATAAATTTTGGTATTTAATCATTAGTAATTTAACTAAATTATTTTTAATTTTATTAAATTATAATTGTTTAATAATAAATTTATAAATAAAAATTGTAAGGAGGCGAATACGTGGAATTCAAATTTCCTCATTTTGAGAAATCCTATTCCTAATTCCTTTCCATTATGTCAAATCAAATATTGAAAAATAAATTTCCACCAGTTTTTCTTTTCCTCCTTCACAATCTAATACACCCTAACCCTAAAATGCTGGCATCGCTGCTAATATATGCGCAAGTATAAAATTTTATATGCAATGACAATAAAGAAAAAACAAATACTTGGTATTGGCTGGTGAATTACTTGATTTGAACGAGCTTCAAGGATAAGGGAAATCCAAAACCTCAGTTTTTTTATTTAAAAAAGAAAAAGGAAAAAGATTATTGAAGAGCCAACGGAAAACAAGGGGACCTACGTGATCTGATGGAAAATCTCTTTTAGAGATCTTTAGATATCTTCCACTGATGACCGTGATAAACAAGTATAAATATCTGAAGCCTCAAGGATAAGGATAAGGCTGACGCTGATGCTGATGCTGATGCTGATGCAGATCCCTGATGCTCTGTCATGTCAGCAACATGTTTTTTTTGTTGCCAAGAGACTTGAGAATGGGCCTTGGACCTTCAAAATCCAGGAATACATATGGGCTCCCAACATGGATTTTTTAGGGCCTTAGAGCAATGAATCCTAGTAAATATGGACTGAATTAAATAAGATTAAATCGATTAAAAAATAATTGAATTAATTTATAAATTAATATTTTTTTAAATTATTATTTATTTAATAAATTTTAAATCATTAATATATTAAATCAAACCGCTTCAAATATTCAAAAACAAGAATACTATAAATTATTTAAAATGTTTTTATATCAAAAATTAACAATAATATTTGAATTTAGGATTTTTGTAGTATATTTTGATATGCGTTTCTAAAAATCTAATTCTATGTATTTTATTTTAATACATACCGTTAAATTTAGGTTTACTATAAATGATCACAAAATATATTAAAATTAAATTTTTTTTCTTCTCTTATATATAAGATATTCAAACTACAAATATAAACCAATTCAAATTGTCTATTTATAAAATATTATTAGTTTAGATTAGATTATTTTGCATACAATCCATCGAATTAAAATTTTGCTTTTATCATTTAATCCGCGAAAGCTCGCCTCTAAACCACAATCATAAAATATTGGATTGTTTCAAATCATAATCTATTACTAATACAAGAATTAATAATTGGACTCTATCAAATAATTGGACTCTATCTCTTTACTATCTATCAATAAATAAATATATATATATATATATATATATATATATAAATAAATAAGAAAATTCATGCATTTAATTATTATTGTATCGTCCAGTCGGATACAAAATAAAATCACCCCTTTTAAAATATGTGCAACACAAACATAAATCATAAGACACCCAATTTTAATTGATGAGATACGTATATAAAGATCACCTATATATAAGGATCACCTGCAATAATACTGAGCATACAAATGAAAATCCCAATTATTTCAACCTCTTAAAAAAAATGACGATTTTAACATCGGATCACAACGCAAGTCCAGATCGATCTTCTATCTCTGGGGCTACTATTAACAAATATACCACAGGCCATTATTTACACGAAATTAAGTTACGCTATAATTTTATTAGATATGCATAAAACTGCTTCACCTAATTTCTTTTAAAACACGTAACAGAGTATAAATTTACAGCCACAATACAATGATCAATAGTCATCCTGCAATTTATTATTTAAATAAAAATTTCTCCTACGAGGATCTAACAAGTTCAATAAATTTTGCACTACCAAAGATCAACATGACCTGAAAGTTACACAAATAGGATAATTAATTCATTTTAGCAAATACTTGGGCCTTGTTTTTCTAGAGCATTTCCATCACTCGAGCTAGTATAGGGTTGCCAGTCACTGACATGAGTCTGCTCATCAAAAATGCGCTTCAACGGTGCGTTCATAAAGGCAGTACAAGTTGGGGAGGCGACTGAGATCACCGGAGGTGAACTGATTGCCTCACAATACTTGGAATCTTTCAGCCTCCTTTCATACACATCTAAAATCTTAGCCAACCCTGCTTCCATTTCTTCTGTCCGTTGACAACCCAGATTTTCGCTTCCATACAAGTTCTTGTATTAACTTAGAAGCTGTTGGTTCGAATTCATGATCCTCAACGTCGATCGAGGCTGCTCGTAGACTTGCTCATTTCCTCCTTTTGGGTAATGATGTGATATGAACCGCATGACTGCCGTCGATTCTTTGATTCAGAGAGGATTACAAATGAAACTTTCATATCTGCAGCTTAACTACTGGTGACGATTTCTTAAGGTCTAACCAAACAGAATCATGTCATCGTCCTGAAACCTAAGAAGCACGGATACGGCGACATAATACGGATACAATACATATAAATACGATAATACAGTAATTTAAAAAAAAAATGAACATATGGGTACAGTAAGACATAGCAGTAAACTTTTTTATATATATTTATTAATATAAAAATAATCAATATAAATTTTATTAATATATAATAAAATTTTTAACAAATTTAGTCAATAAGCAATTCAATTACCAATGGTGTAATTGTAAAAAATATAATTAATATATAATCAATTACTTATATTTTTTAAATATAATAAAAGAATTTATACAAAAAGAAAACAAAAAAATAAATATATTAATAATTTTAAGTATTAATATTTTTTACTACCATTACAACTTGTACCGCCACTAATATTATCAGAAGCCATAAATAATAGCTTATAGTATTAACAAAACTAATTAGTAAATTTATACTGTTAAAATCATGAAATTAAAAAAAAAATTAAAATCATAAAAAAAATAATTATACTTATTGAATATTAAAAATTCTTAAAATAAGAAATTAAAATTCTTAATATTTGTTTACTATCATTGTCGATAAAGTAACGTAACTTCTTTTGTAATTTTTAATTATATATATTTTTTAATTTTAAAAAAATCTAAGTTAACACAAAAATAACCTTTTACAAGGAGCTTTAACTGTTATTAATTAAAAGAATTTTTAATGGATTTTTAAAAAATTTTTAAATAAGTTTTTTTTTTATTTTGTTGAAATAAATTTAAGGTAACATATAAGTATTTTGTTGTATCCAAAATATGTTCGTATTCAATAAGAGTACGACACTAATACGTGATAATTTAGGATGTATTCGTTCTTCACAACCTGAAACCTCACCAAAGGGTTATTCATATAATTTTTCAATGCAACAGGAAATAAACAAATATCATAATCAGCAAATAATAATAATAATAATAATAATAATAATAATAATAAAAGAAATTTCATGTTTCAGGATAGGTTTCGAGAAGTCACATTTAGAGAGAGGAAAAGTTCTTTTAAGTAGTCACCAACTTTGAAGTCTTTGAGTATAAACTCAAATTCTAGCTTATGCTCTAATACTGAAGCTAAAACTTGCATTGTAGCTGGACAATCAATAATTCCGCTAGTCTGTTAATAACTTTTTTTTTTTAATTTAAGAGGGTTTAGATGATTTAGTGCAGCTGAT
>JAVXUL010050088.1:0-10642 GCA_035590515.1 Trichilia minutiflora
CATTATACGTCGAAACTATAATGCACATGGAAAATCTACGAAAATCTACTCAGATAAACAGTGAAACCCATCCGAATCAAAATGCGTAAAATTATTAAATGAACATATAGACGAGTTAGAATCGAAGCTACAAATCTCGTGGTGCGATCGGTTTGCTCCGATTTTGTCATTAATTCAAAAAACCCTAAATTTCTCCCAAGAACCCTAGCTCTTCCTTCGCGAAACCGTGCTTCTATTGCCAAATTGATGCTCCCAGTATGATAGACGCATGAAATGTGACTCGTCTATGAAGAGAAATCGAGATTTGGACAAAAATCGGGCAAGGGCTAAGAAGAACCAAGGAGAGAACGTGAGAAGAGGGAAGAAGAGGAAAAGAGAAAGAAAGAAGCTAAAATTTTGACCCTTGGACCCTTATTTATAGAAAAAGAGTGAAATTACCATTTTACCCTTAAGTTTCCTTAAGGAGAAGTTTCCAAAAGAGGGTAATTTTGGTTATTTCACGCCGTTTTATTCGATCGAATCACCCCCTTCGGTCGAACGAATAGCACTTCATTCGAACGAACCCTTCAGCGTCTACAAAAGTCAGAGAGCTTCCCAATTATCGATCGAACGAACCCTCATTCATTCGAATGAATCCTCACTTCGATCGAATGAATGGCTCCTTTGGTCGAATGAAACTCAATTCGATCGAACGAATCTGAAACCAGAATTTTCCAGAAAGTCTTCAAAGTTTCGGTCGAACGAATCACCCATTCAATCGATCGAACCCGCAAAAAATGGACTTTTTCACTTGAGTCCTCTTTAAAATTGAAAACCACAAACGGGGTCCCAAATGTGCACTCACATAAACTCTTTTTAATCAACTTAAATGTCAAATACGCCCAAAAACAGTCGGACGAACTATCGATATGCACGATGGATACCTAAACATGAGTAGGAATTATAGTAAAATTACAAAAACCCTTGAGGTATAGACACGGGTGTCACATATATAATCTAGCTAACTTGTCCAAGGAGAAATTTATTCGAATTGGTAAAAAGTGAGCAAATTTAATGAGTCAATCCATAATCAACCCAAATCGTATTATAATCAACTTGTGTCTAAGATAAGCCAACCACGAAGTCCATCACCATATACTCCACTTCCACTTAGGTATAGTTAGATGCTCTAAGGTTCTTGTAGGTTTTTGATGCTCTGTCTTATCATGCTGACATATCAAACATGTAGCTATAAACTCTACTATATTCTCTTTATACCTAATTACTAATAGCTCTCGTTGATGGTTTGGTACATCTTAGTACTACCCGAATTTATAGCAAAATTAGAACTATAAACTTTCTTTAAGATAGCCTCTCGTAATGCCTTATTATTGAGTACACAAATCCTTCCTATGAAAGTTAATGTCCCATTCTGAGTGAAGTAGAAATCACTCACCTTGCCATCTAAAATCCCTTAGAAAGTCTAAACTAACTCAATATCTTATATTTGACCTTGTTTAATATGATCTACTAAGGTGCTATCCATAAAATGACCTCTCTAATCCTAAGCTAGTGATATCCCAATCTCAAGTTAATCTTGAAAAGCGCACTTATACCTTACAACTGATCGAACAAATTATCAACTCTTTGTAGAGAATCCTTGTTCTTAATGGTTACCTAATTAAACTGTCTATAATCAATACACAATCTCAATGTACCATTTTTTTTCACAAATAATATTGAAACACGCCATAGAGGTATATTTGGTCAGATAAACCCTTCTCGACTAAATCTTTCAATTGAGCTTTTAGTTCTTTCAATTCTGTGGGGTCATACGGTAAGGTGAAATTAAAATTGGTGTCATTCTTGGTATAAAGTCTATACAAAATGCAAATTCTGTGTTAGACAGTAATTTAAGTAATTCTTTTAGAAACACATCAGAGAATTCTGTGACTATTGGCACCTGTTTTAGGTTAACTTATGAAATTGATTTATCAATCATATATGCCAAAATACCTGACACCCTTTCTATAACAATCTTTTAGTTTTTATTATTGATACCACATAAGAAAAAAGTATGTTGCTCACCTATAAGAACGATTTCTGACTCATCTAGCCTTCTGAAAGCCACTACCTTCCTAAAATAATCAACTGAAGTATAATACTGTGATAATCAATCCATTCCTAAGATGGCATTAAAATCCTGGATTCTTAATAGAATCAAATCAGTCTCAACACTAGTATCTCTCATGATGACCTCACACCGTTTAAATACGATTTTTTGTAGTAATCTATATCTTAAGGTTGTATGAACAACTAACTCTGATTTTTAAGGTACCATGTCTCTATTAGTATACTATACAAATATCATGCTAATGAATGATATATTTGAACTAGGGTTGACTAAAATGTATATTGGATGTTCAAAGACCATCATCACCATACTTGTAATTACATCTAGATTAATCTGAGCCCACTTTTGATGTATAGCAAATACTTGAGTCAGAACTCATAACTGGTTCTTCTGATTTCCCTAACGAGTGAATACACTTTTTGAACTAGAGTGATGAGCACCTGAGAGTTGAGGTTGAGGTTGAGGTATAGGTTACTGTTTACTAAGAAATCCTAAACCTTATGCTAGTTAATTAGTTGTCACTGGCATTCTCAAACTAAGGCAATTCTTCTTCATGTGGCCCACTTAACCACAATGATAACACATTATAGGTGATTTACAAGATCTACTATAAAATTGCCTATAATTAGGATATCATCTTTCCTTAAATGATTTCTTGCTCGATTGGGTCAATCCCAAAATAGAAGCACTAAATAGGGACAATCATTGCTCTTTGAGAGAAAAAGGTGAAGTGTCCTAAAACTTATCGAATAATCACTAGAGCATTTATTACTGTAGCTTTATTTTGAAGATTAACCCATTGAGATGTTGAGGTCCTTTCTTTTCTAAAAATCAATCTTAGATCTTCTCTCGCTAATCAATGTTTCAAACTCAAAGAGCTAATTGAACTATCTTTTCATAACTCTACTTATCTGTTACTAATATTTTGTCCCTAATCTCTAAATTCAACCCAACTTCAAACTTAGCACATAATGTTTCTTCATTGGAAAATTTTAAAACAAACTCTGTCACCTATCTCAGTTGAGTTTCATAGTCTACTCCTGTACTACCAATCTACTTTAAATTTATGAATTTCTGCCTTTTCTAATTACTTTGAAAATGAGTAAAATATTTCTCTTAGAATGCCCTCTAAAAATCTATCCAAGTAATCTTAATACTTAGCCTTATCGTAATATTTTGCCATTAAGTGCCAACACTCTACTCAAGTAATTTGGTAGTTACTCTCAACTTTTTCTCATTTAAATAAATCTATATTATCTATATTTTGTGATATGTTTCTTAACTATCTACTGCTTCTATAGCATCAGTATTTTCATAAAATGGTACACTTTCAAGTTATCTCACTTCTTTAATTAACTTGAAAAGTTTTTGTACTGGTCAAGAAGATTTGGTAGGATGAGTACCCAATGGTTGATATAATAAAACCTGCACCGCTTGGGTTAAGTCTAGTTTGGTACTAAATTCTGCACATGCATAAATGTTATAGATGTATTTGAGGTCTTTTGTGACCAAGGAAAGCTAGTATTTCTCTTAGGATTCTGTATTTATAGAGCAGGATCTATATGAGCTTGCTCTTTATTAAAAATAGAAGGTGGAGCATGAGATGAGGTTTCGTTATCGTCTCCTATCACTATATTCCTCCAAGGCTTACCCTTCCCCCTTCTTGAGTTGTAGTGGCATTTTTACACAATAAGTAACTAATTTTATCATATCAAATAAATAAATTATAATTAGACTCAACTTAATCTATAGTCCACTAAAAATAAATTTCATTAAACTTAGCAAAGTCTGAAAATCTCGAGTGACTCAAATAAAGAGAAATCAAAAATAATAAATCACAATCCATATATAAAATCAAAAGATCTGATACCAATAAAATTGTTATGCTCCAATCCTAAGAATAATCACGTGATAATCATTGTGAATCTAAGAAATGCATTCTAATAATTAGAATACATTCCAAGGATACGCAAAGCATTAAAACCTATTTCAAATTTAATTCTAAAATATTATAGTTTTTAAAATACATTTAAAGCATATATAAATCAATATCGTATTTAAATATAAATTCATTACAATGATTATCCATTTTCACAACAAATCATTGTAATAATTATTCGATCGAATAAAATACATAGTTTTAAATTTATTTAATACAAACTTTTTGTTCAATAGACCATACTATGTATAACTAAGTCGAGTACCTAAAACGTATACTGAAACTCTTATTAGCTAAACAATGCCTACAAACAATTATGCTATCCTAAAATGTGGAGAAAAAAGGGTGAGTATTTGGTAAAATACTTAATGAGCATATATGAAAATAAACTTATACATATGAAATCATACAAACAGATTATTAAAAATTCTAATAATTTGAGTAATCACCATTAACGTAGTTTATCTGTAAACAATAGTATGGCATAAAACATAATTCAATTATAATAAAAAAACCAATGCCTCTCAGTCTATTAGATTTTATTTATAACTAGTAGAGATAAATATATAATCGTATGTTATTTACATAAAATCTAACATGCAATTTTATACTCAAAAGTGCACGGTGCCAAGTTGTAATCCTATAATAAGTATCAGGGTAGTCGTTAAATTTTAATTGATTCCTACAATAAAACTAAACCTAAAGCTTTATCCAGATGATAGTTATAAAAGAAAATTAATCTAATTAACTAAAACTTGCAATAAAATATATTCAAAAGCTACGAAAATCTTTGAAAGCTTAACTTCAGTTATGATGAACCTAAAGAATCAATTTCGTCTATTGTTAATACCCCATTTTAATTACCCCCTTTAACCCCTGATTAAATGAAGTTTATAAAATAAAAAATATGTATTCACTCTTTCTTTCAAGGTAAGTGATTCTATCTCTCAATCTAATCGTAATATCTCTATTCCAATAAAATTAAGAAATGCATTAATCTCCAGTCATTTCTATCTAGTTTCGAGGAATTCAATTGTCTTCTGACTAATTGAGTACTTAGTCATATTAGTTGTAGTCCAGCTTAAATCTTACTCTTCCAAGTTTTAAGATTCAAATTTGAAATTATCTCAATTATGGTCAGTAATTGAGAAGCATTAAGAGTCAAACAATGTGAATATATTCATTCAAATTTCATTTAACAAATAATTATAGTAATTAAAATGGGTTTCAACAGTGATTACTTTAATTCTTTAAGTAAAAAGATTAACCTAACATAATCTTATTCAAAAGAATATCCAATATAATTTATTTTATAGTCAATCAACACAATGAACAAAGATCCAAGAAAGAGACAGAAAGAAAACTCAGATTGTCTTCAATTCAGCCTGGAATCTTTAGATCTTCAACTCTTTTTTCTATTAGAACTCTGATATTAAGGCTTAAAATTTATGTTATTTTGGCATCCCAAAAGTCTCCCCTTAGTTAGCAAATAAGTCCCCTTTTTATAAGTGCAAAACCCTATGTATTTGATGAGACCCGATCAAAGAAGGAAAATATGGCATAACAGGTACGAACTAGCACTGCAATGGGCCAAACTAGCACTGTAACATCACTTTTTCTATCTTAAAGGTCAATTTTAGACCATGGCTGGTACTGTAGTGCCATAATTATCGCTGTAGCACCAGGCTTTCTGCTTAATAGTGTCTCAATTTCATTTTTATGTCCATTTTACATACATTTAATGTCTTCAAATGAACTCAACCCCTTCATAAAAGTTTTAGATCTTTGAGTCATCTTGTTGACAAATCTTGAATTATCAAATTTCTCAAAATTTAACCATTACATTGAAAGATATGCTTATTTTACAAAAATTATGCAAAATAGTTCCTCTACATACCATTTATCAACTTTTGGAAAATCAACCATACAACACATAAATAACCAAAAACTCATTAAAACAATATAATTATCACACAGGAATAAACCAAATATAAGTCAGGAAATATTAAGAAAATTTAACTAATTACCTGCTATATTGTATGGGATTATTAGATCATATGGATCACCTATCATATTTCATATTGCATGATTGATCCTTACACTTGGGTCCATTGTATTATGTAAATTCCTCACCTATGGGCTTATTAGACTCTATTCACCCTATTTCATGCTTTATAAAAATTCTCACCCTTAAACAGTTAACAATAATGGTCACAAGGACAAAATAATGAATTATAGCATACAAGGCCAAAATAATAAAATTATGACACACAAAGCGAAAATTGTCATCAATAAAACCATATCATAAAACATTGGAAATCTAGCCACATTCATAAAAAATTCATCATTCAATAAACTCACAATATATCGAGCTTCGGGGCTTCAAGAATCTAATAATTAACATGCCACAACTAAAATATTATCAAAAGATTAATAATGGTAGATGTCCTTCGACCTCAAACACAAATATAAGCAAACATGTCAAAATCGTTATCTAAATCTATCATAAACAAGGGACCCTCTCGATCACCACACAATCATATAATTATTGTCTCTTCAATATAATCATATATATATATATATATATATATTTCATTGCTCTATAGCATACAAAAACATGCAAATATTTTAAAATAACATTCAAGGGAGGAATAATAGCAAAGAAGTTATCCACTCATAACTCTGTCGTAGGGAGTCACTCTCTTGGTATCCTCTTTGTGACAGGGATGTAAGTTTCTAGCATGCAAAGTGTCCTAAAACATCAAATGTAAGTTTGCATGCTAAGGATCTAGGAATTGAACAAAAATGAATGAATTTAAAACTTGTAAAACACTTATATGGTTTTCATGCTCTCTTGAATTTGTGTTCAAATCCTTTGAAGCTTTAGAGACCCAAATTAGGATACCCTCTAGAGAGTGATGTCCTTGCATTCAAATCCCCTTAATTGGTTTACAAGAAACTCAATCAAAAACACTTTGATCAAGTTAGGTTTTTTAGCAAACCCTAGGGTTTCCAACACTTGGAAAATCAATTCCAACTCTTGGAATTGATTCCACACACAGCTAGATCACTTCTCAAGGATCAAAAACCTTATATTTATTGATCAAAATGATCAAAAATTCATTACCATTCAAGGCAAACAAAAATTGGGGCACCAAGGCAAAGCAAACCCATTTTTGCTTTCTTTTTCATCTTTTTCATCAAATAAAATGTTAAAATAATTATCTTTATATATTTTTCATTTAATTAACATTTAATTACATAAAAATACTTAGAAAATCACTTGCCAAATGTGTGGACAAGATGAAGCCACATCTCATGCAAATCCACCCTCCATTTGTCATTTACGTGTAAGGCCAAGATTATACCACTTGTCAAATTTTCATTTGTTAGGATGAAAACTTAACACATATCACTTATATGATATATAAACTTAGGTTAACCAATCAAATTATCTTAGCTTAATATACTAAAGTAATGCATAATCAAATTAGGAAATTTTAGAGTCAACTTATAGCAAGACTCTATAGGTTCACTGTAAAGCCGGTAGTAGATGATATGACCAAATTAAACTCTTTAATTCTTTTCATATCACAAATTAAACTCTTTAATTCTGTTATTTAATTAATCTTTAGAAGATTAATTAAATATATCTACAGACCAATATTGACACATAGCCATGTAATACGGCCCTCGGATTATAATGAAGTGTAAAGCTTCAAGAGTGAACCTTTTCGTCATCAGTTACAGTGTAATTTAATCCTTCTGTCATACTATACTCTGATCAGATTAGGGGTATATGATAATCGTCAAACCTTTTTAGAGACAATGCTATGTATAATAAATAACATATTATAACTCTACAGTGTGTTATATTGAGAGCACACTTCTCAATCACACACAAGACATTACCCAGGCCTAGGCTTTTCTTAGTCAAATCTGTATTATTCACATAGAGCATTCTACCTCAAACACTAAGGCTGACAGATCCTTTCTCAAATACTCATATACCTCCATGAATGTTTTACCATACCTAATGATTACCTATCATAAGCTTGAATATAGACTTGCCCTAAGTAGTATCAAAGTATGGCTATTCACCCACAAGATAATCATGGTATTGTAAAGTCTAAGGATATTTACACAACTGATACAACGAATGTTCAATGGATGATTACGTGTAATTAGCATTTGAACAATTTGTGTGAGTCTGTTTAGTGAACTCATACGTAACCAATGAGCACCTATACACTTTCTTTAGTGTCTTCACACAAGTAATCTATGAGATCGATTACCCTATATTGCATAGAGAAAGGATAGTGTATACTAGTCTTTCTGGTACTATAAAGGCATCACTTTATAGTCCTACAATTAGGAACATCTAGGAATGATATTATTAACACACAGTTTTATAAATATGAACTCATCATAACAATGTGTATTGTATATATTCTACGGGCTTTATCATGATATGTAATCATACATACATATTGTCATAATAAACGATAATATATTTAGAAATACTCATTTTGTCAATCAAAAGATTTTCAAGAGCTTTTAAAGTTTCAATCACAGATCACATCGTGATTGTCTTTTAGGACATATATCTCTTTTAAAGGATCCTCTAATCGAGACTCCCGTGCCTACACATATATACATATGCGTACGAATGTAAGGTTTAACAATATTTTTATATAATATAGTCATGCTATGAAATGTATGATGCACTTGCTAACAAGTACATCCATTATAATTATCTTCATTACTCATTTATTAGATAAATAACTCATTTTCTCTCTCTTTTTCTCTCTTTATATAGTCAATTCTATGGTTAGCATCATTCTCACTCATCAAAGGATCATTATTAACTTTCTTAATACTATAATATATTTAAACACCTTAATTTATCAAATTAATTGATAAATTATATTATGTCCAAATTTTAGATTTTCAAAAATGGTAACCTAATCATTTTTTTTCTTCTGATTCATGCACAATAATAGCTTAAATAAAAAAAATAAGTTGATGGGTGTTCTTATCCAAGCTTGTAGATAACTTTTGAGCCCTTTTTTGTTTGATTCTGCTCCTTAGCTACTATTCATCTGAAGACCTTTCCCTTTTATTCCTCTTAAATTTTCATAGAATTTATAATATATCAACAAAAAGCTCTCTTCAAGCTCTACAAAAATAATAGAAATTTTTTGTAATTGAAGTCAATTTAAAGGTCAAAAATTCAGTTTTTTCTCGCTAATATACCATTGAGCATCACACTTCTTCTATAATAGAATTTTCAAATAGCAAAACCCCCCAAAGCCTCGGTAATGTATAGCAATATACACATGTATAAATAAGAAAATCACCATAATATCCATATGTATAATGAGGTTCACATATATTTCTAAAATATAATGTAATTCATTTTCATTAAATTATATAGAATAACCACTATTATATAGTACATATCAGAAATTATGTTTCTAATAGCAGAAGCAAAATACAAAACTTTATCTAATTTTAAAAGGTATCCGAATGAGAGCTTCTTATATCATCTAAAGGCCACCGCAATAACTATTGCTCTATTAGCCATTCATATGATAATCCTATCATCTAATAATATTGAACTATTCTTTATTAACTACAAAGATATATAGAAATGAGATGTAGTAGCTAAGTCAATAACTTATGAATAAATATTAGAATTAGCATGTAATTCATATTCAATCATGTAATTGCTATACATACCTGTCCTAGTCTTATTAAGATAATTTAAGTATTAAAGACAATTCCTTTAATCCTGTAGTGAAAATATTTTCTTTAGGTTTCTTTGTGAATTTTTTAGAAGGTAAAACCTTCTTGGCTTTTTTTTTCTTAGTTTTAACTTTTGGATCTTGAGATAGGGATTGTAATCTTTTATTAGTCCAACTGGTGGTGGCTATATAGACATCCTTATGCTCTTTCTCTAATTGTTTTGTTTATAATATTCTTGAAGTTCATTAAGCAACTCAAGAAAAGTACGCTCAATTTTATTTAAGTTATAATTAATTATAAATCCTTTATAACTAGATGAGAGGGATTAAATTACACAAATACATATATAACTAGACAATCCAATTTAATTACACAAATCCTATGCCCCCATATAATAAAAATCTTATAGTAGAAAATTTATGTAAAAGAATTATTAATTATCCTCTGATAGAAGACAAAAATTATGATAATTATTTAAAGAGATTTACTAAGTATTTGATTATTCACATATTATGTGAACACTTCTCTTGACTTAGACAATTTTCACAAAATTACCTTTTAGAGCTAAGCATACATACCGATAATTATTCATCTTATAAAGAATTATCATTATTTACGCATACATATACATATATAACTATATCACATATACATGTATATGTACGCGTAACTAGTGGTTTTTTAGCATATAACCTTAACGAAAAAAATCACTTTGCTTGTCGCATAAGTAACAAATGCTTGTGTAATTTAATTTATTTGTCACACTATCACACCCCAAATCGTGGGGCCCACCTGTGACAGACGCCACAGACCTCCAGGGTGCACTCTAACACACAGAATAC
>JAVXUL010050099.1:0-10641 GCA_035590515.1 Trichilia minutiflora
AATTTTGTTTATATTAAAATTTAAAAAAATTATTTTTTTATAAGTTAAAAGACAGTTTAATTTACTTTAAATAATTATTGTGGGTTTATATTTCTGTTAATTTAATTTTCTAATTTTACTATGATGAGAATGTTCGCATATTTTTTTAATAATTATTATTGTTTATAAAGCACCCTTTACTTTTATTGAAGGGCCAATAATAGCTGTAATTCAATGAATTTGATGAGAATATCACCTAAAATAGTTAGGCGACAAAGAAAATTTTGTCAAAAAGTTCACATGACAACAATTATTGGAGAAAAGGGGCGAAAAAAAAATCAACGATGGACTATAATATTTTAATTAAATTAAATGCAAAAATTATTACTCTTTTTTTTTTTCTAATAAATTATTAGTATCCTCTATTAACGTAAATTTCACTTAATAAAATAAAAAATATATATTTTTAAATACCCTAAATTGATTTAATTGATAAAATACTTAAAATGACGTAAAAAATTTAGGTTCATATCCTAGTTACATTGAATCAAAGAAAAGTTAGATTTATTTATTATAATATTTAAAAGAGTATGGTTAAAATATAAATTTTTTATATTAACTAGGATGATAATATTAATT
The DNA here is from genome assembly GCA_035590515.1 of Trichilia minutiflora. Classification (NCBI taxonomy): domain Eukaryota; kingdom Viridiplantae; phylum Streptophyta; class Magnoliopsida; order Sapindales; family Meliaceae; genus Trichilia; species Trichilia minutiflora. Next base: position 619 of record JAVXUL010050099.1, read on the forward strand.
AATAAAAGTGTAAAATTAATTAAAATAAATAATATATTATGTAATAATTAATATTGTTATATTACATTAATTTGTACTGAATAATTTACATAAAATATTTAAATTTGTAATATTATTTTATTTAAAAAAATATTTACACAACATATATATTAAGAGAAAAAACATATCCTATGTCATTTTTACTAAAAAATGCATATTATTTTACCATATAATTCTATTTTTAATATAAGAATAAATAAATTATTTATCTGACTTCTCAAATAAATTGAGGTAATTTTTTTTCTAATGTTGTTATATGCTTTTCACAGTGACAAGATATTAATAATTATTTGAAAAAAAAAGTATTATGTGACAACTCTTACAATCTATTTATCCTAATTAAGTTAGTTTGATGGGATGACATTCATTTATTAGATAATAAATTATAAATTTTAATTTTATTAATCATATGTTTCAATAATGTAATAGATCAAGCTCATACTAATTAATTAAACCTAAATTAAATTTCTCATATTTATCCCAAAATTGTGTTGACAATATCACGCGACTAATAGTACATGAACACGTGTGAACAGTGGAAATGCTGAAACAGTGTATTCAGAAGTAGTCAATTAAATCCCAAGTGCATTTTTGTAATTATGCTCCTTTTTTGTTTTTTTTGGGAGTCTCTTTTCATCTTTATTATTTATTTTTTACAATAATAGTTGCGTATTGAATTGGGTATTCTACTAAAGAAAAAAGAATCCAATTTATAGACTTGGGAAAAGCAGGCAGCCCCGTTCCCTTTAATTTTTGTAGCTTATTATAACATATGGTCCATTTTGATAGTGACTCTTTTCCTTTGTCCCTTTTTTTTTTTTTCTGATTTTGATCATCAAGCTTTAATAGATCTAAATTTTATTACCAAAATTTTCGTTTGACTCTATTAATAATGATAGTAATAACAATAATAGTATCCAAAATTTTTTTTGTAATATAAAATATAATATTTTAATATAAATATACGATACCATAATTATATTTTCGCTTTTTTAGATTTGATTTAAATTTTAATTTAATAACCAAAATTTTTGAATTGAGATATTACTAACAATATCATAATAATCTTTTTTCGTTAAATATAAAGATAAAAATCATCACATTCTTTAAATTAGGAATCACTTTAATCTTTATCTACCAAAAATCCTTTTGTAACATCAAAGCTGCCAAATCCTTTGCATAATAAATGGTGAAGTGTTGAAAATAAAAAATTATGTATCGCTGCAACATCCAAAAACTTTATGCTACTTTAAACATGAAACGGAATGCTTTTTTTTTTTTTTCCTTTTCCTAATAGAAAAAGGAAGTGATGAAATAGATAAATGGATTAATTTAGGGTGTTTTCATCTTAGGAAATGACCTAATTTGTACCATTATTTGTTCTTATGAAATGTGAAGTATATTTGTTATGATATAATGGCATCGAATATTAACATTTTTTTTCGTTCTAAGGTATAAAGCAAGGACAATAGGAAGATCACACAAATAAAAGTTGTAGAATAATTGAAACTAATGGAATTCCTAATAATAATAAAGAGTATTTGGGTACAATGTGGACATAATCTCATAAAAGAATAATAAAAATAATTAATTATTCATAGATTTTAAGTTAATTAATTCCTAAAACTCTATTAATTTTTTTTAAAAAAATTTGTTGTAAGCAAAATATTAAATTCACTTTACACGACTTTTTATTTAAAAATCATATTTAATATTTAATATTTACAAAGAATTGATTTGTTTTTGGTGTAATTAGAAATAATTAAAGATTATAAGATTGGTTAGGTTCCTATTAAGATCAATGCGAAAGTGGGTTATGGGCCCTTTTAGGAGATATAGCTCAACAACTCAATGGTCATGAAGAATGAGAAGTGGGGTATCTTTTCTATCTTTTTTTTTAACAAAAACTTCTCACGTCATTGATCATAGACCACTATCCAAAAATAAAAAAATATATATAGGTATATCTATTTATTTACTTCTTGATTCAATTGTGATCTTGATTATGATATGATTTTGTGATTGATGATACACATGCACATTGTGCTTATATTTCCACATGCATACCAACTTTCATCTTTGTGCTATATGAATTCTTTAAGCATATAAAAATTTCAAGCTTTCCCCCATGTTTTAAGTCATTTTCTTGTGAAAAAGAATTTGGGATTTGAAAAGAAGAGACAAGAGCAACAACAAGCAAAGACGAAAATGATCATAACAATCTTTGAAGTGTAGAGCAACAATAAATAAATAAATAAACAAAAACACATACAAAAGGGACCATAGCCACTTCAAATATTATTATTAATGTTATTTTGTGTATCGGGGAGAATATTCAATAAGTGGTGGTGTAGAATGGAAAAAGAAGTTTATGGATACTTTTATTTTTATTTTTATTTTTGTGATGATGTGATGTACGTGTGACACATAACATGCTAGGAAAGCAACAAATACCATTAAGGGAACATAAAATTAGTACGGAAAATGTACTCTAGGGTTAAACAACACTTGCTATATAGCACATATAATCATTGATAAAGATTGTGTTTTAAGCTAAGAAATTAGTCATTTGATAATAACAATTAATTGTATTATTTATTATTAAATTGGACAAATAAACTGAACATAATTTTAGAAAATATGTGATATGTGATTTGATTATAGTTTTTTAGAATAAAATGTTATTTATAGTTTTAAAATATGATTGAGATAAATTTTTAATTAAATTAGGAAAATTTACTAATAGAAATACTTTCCTAGAAAAATAATCTTCTTTCGTAGCAAATAATTGTATAATTTAAAATTATATATGCACATTTATGAATTTTTATGTGTCATTTATTTTTTTAAACAAATATAATTATATTCGGATTACAAATTGTATAGATCCTTAATCTATTAATTGCTGTTAGGGAATGAAAGTAATAGCATAATGGTGTTTTCTTCTATAGCTACTTAATGCTTAATTAGCTCATCAATCATGTATGCTTATATCATTAGATGCAAAGAAAAAGAAAACTTAGGTGGATAACATTGATGGGTACATGCATAAATATTGACCTTATTTTTAAATTTTGTAATATTCCATATAATAATCCAGTTTGATTATTTATATTTATAAAAGAAAGAGTCTATTTTAAATATTGACTCCATTACTTTCAATAAATTTCACGAAGTTTTCTTTAGAGTGGTAAATAGGAACAAACAGTGATGATGGAAGTAAATGAAGAAGAATTCATAAAGACACAGTGGAATTTATATTCTTGGAAAAGTAAAACTGTTGTTAATGGAGAAGTTAATAATAATTAATCCTATTAACTGTAATTTAAGGTTATTTCATAATTCACGGATGACTTGACCGAAGAGGTTGCTTCATTAATAGATTAGATAAGCTAGCTCACTTTTGATTAAATATATATTTGTCATTGAAATTATTAAGATTGGACTTTATTTTCTCAACTAAAAATTAATTGATTTTAATGCAAAATATTAAATAGATTTCTTTTTAAAAAAAGAATATGGACCCCTTTGCGTGAAAAATTTGGTAACTTTTTTATTTTAATGTTATGAAATATTTGACCAAATTTTCTGTTAATAATTTTCCTCATTAATTCCTGTAGGAGTACTACACATACTTGTAATTATTATATATTTTTTAATCATATATTATTCATTCATTGAATAGAAAGTTGAAGCTATAAGACATTTCAAAGTTATACAAATTTATTACTTAGTTGATAAATGACATGTCAATTGGGCTGGCAAAATTTAGGGTATGAATTAAAATGTATAATATTTCCGTTATTATAATTACACATTATCTATAGTTCATTAGTTAAATTAACAAAATTTCTTACCAACCAAACACAATTTGATATTTATAACGTAATGAGATTGAAGCTGTCAATTTCTCCGTGCACAAAAGAAATTTCGATTTCCCTTTCTTAAAGGGAAAAAAAATTATAAAACTTGAATTACAAAACCAACTGTGCCAGTTGGAATATTTTGAATATATTTATTATAAAATATAAATAAAATTTAATACTTTGACATATATATATATATATATATATTGGACAATTTAGAATATTCGAATTTCGTTTCGATCGATAAATTTTATCCGATTAATATTCAAAAAGATATGAAAGGGTTTGAAAACACCCAAACTTGATTTTGTTTTTGAACTGTGATTTGAAAACCTTATACTTGATTTTCTTGTTTTTGAAAAATCCAGTGGACTAGGTGAGTCGAGTCATAGGCAGCAGCACCACCATGTTAAATGTGTATTGTTAAATGTTCGTGTTCTTTTGTAGAAATCATGTCATCGGGACCTAGACGAGGACGTGTTAGACCACGAAGAGAGGTAGTGCCCCGATGTTGATGAAGAGGCTACGTCGTATATGCCTCAGCCAGACCCTGAGGAGCAACGTGAACCTCCTCCGTCTTATTATCAGCAACCAGGAGTGGGAATGCCTCCTAATATGACTCCTGAGCAATGGGCTGCCTTTATGGCATACTGGAATGCCCAAGCTACTGAAGCATCTGGATCAGCTTCGAGGTTGTCTAAGTTGATTAGGGAGGTCCGACAGTTGGGAAGTGTTCTGTTCAAGGGCACTACTGATGCAGCTGAAGCTAATCGATGGTTTAGAAAGGTGGAAAGAGATTTAGACGATATGAAGTTGAAGATAGGTATAAGTTAAAGGTGGTTGTCCAATTGTTAGAGGGTAACGCAGCTATATGGTGGGCCAATGTGCAAGCTAGATCTTCTGTTCAATTAACTTGGAATGATTTTGTACAAGAATTTTGGGACCAATATTATAACCCTTTTCACTGCAACCAAAAGAAATAGGAATTTCTTCATCTGAAGCAGGTGGATAAGACAGTGACAGAGTACGAGACCCAGTTGAGGGAACTGGTAGAATTTGTGCCCGAGTTTGCAAATGAAGAAAGCTTGTGTGCCAAATTTGAAGAGGGTCTGAACTTTGATATTCGTGAGAAAATATCACTGTCAGGAAATCAGAGTTATAAGAAAATGATTCAGATGGCCCTTCGAGCCGAGAATTTAACAAGAGAAAGACGATCGAGGAGTCAGTTTCAAAAGAGGAAGGATTTGAGTATTCAGGTGAGATCACCGTCTAAGAAAAGCCGTAGCAGTGATTCATCTGGCGGTACCCCTGCCACGAGTCCAACAAGTATATCTTCGCATTCTTCACAAGGTCAGGGACCTTCGAGATTCCGCTCGTTTGCTCAGGAACAGACTTAGGGATTGAGACAGGATCAGAGGATAGATAGGTGTATACATTGTAGACGATATCATGTGGGGACGTGCCCTCTGTTGTCAGTGTGTTATTACTATAGGGAGACAGGGCACATGAGAAGGTTTTGTCCCAAGTTAGTTGAGATGGGGGCAGGTGGTCAGACAAGCCAGCAGCATTATTCGTATCACGAGCAGTCATCAGCTTATCAAGCGGAACCTACTGCTGGTGGAAGGTCAGGAGTAGGTAGTACATCCACAGTATGCCATGGTGCTCAGAGACCCCGAGACAGAGTTTAGACTAGGGTATTTGCTTTGAACCAGGAGCAGGCGCAGGCCAACACAAAGGAAATGACGGGTATGATTCTTTTTCTTTTAATTAGCCTACATATGTATTGATAGATAAAGAGATTTAATGTGCATGCCCGACAAGATTAGGAGTTGTTGCGAGGGATTGTGTTTAGAATAGTGCAGTAATGTTGAATAAAGTTGAACCGTGGTAAATATAACCCCCTTGAGGATGGGAAACATTTAGGCGATTTTAAAATGGACCGGTTATCCAGGTATGAAATATGAGCGAACTACTCAGGATTGTCAGAAATTATACTCGGAGTGATTCGATTTTGACATCAGGGGAAAACTTCATCCAAAAGTGATTAGGTCTTTCAGAATCGTTGAGCGGATTGACGTAGTAGTTTACAGGATTGGAGTTACTGTAGGAACTACAGAGGTACATGATGTTTTTCCAGGTATCCATGTTGACGGAATGTGTACCTGATCTTTCTCACGTCATCGATATGTCATCTGTCGACATGAAGGAAGATTTGAAGTGTAAAGTGTAACCTGGGGCCGTACTGGATTGATAAGAGCGGACTTTGGGAAGTAAAGGATTTCCCAAAGGTAAAGGATTTGTGGAGAAGCAATGCAGTTGAAGAGATGACATGGGAACCTGAACAGCAAGTGCGACGGCAATACCCCCATCTTTTCCAGTACTAAGGCATGTTGAATTTTGAGGACAAAATTCTTTTAAGGGGGTAGATTGTAACGACCCGTATCTCACCCCGAGGGTATAATTATCATTTTCTACTTCTTTTGCCCTTACACCAGCATTCATTTTGTGTTTCATGGGGTTTTGGGTGTGATCCTAGGCTCGTGTGGGGCCTATTAATGTGAGGATTTGAATTTTTGGCAGGTTCGATCGACCGAATGAAAGATTCGTTCGATCGAATCGTTGGGAACTTTTTAAAAATTTGTGGCTTCGGGTTCGTTTGATCGAATAGGGGATTCGGTCGACCGAATATGAGGTTCGTTCGACCGAATGATGGTTCGTTCGATCGATAATTTACGAGCTCTCTGAGTATTATTCACATCAAGGAATTCGATCGATCAAAATATTATTCGTTCGATCGAAGGGGTGATTTGATTGACCGAATCTTCGATTCGTTCGATCGAATCGGTGCGAAATGACAAAAATGCCCTCTTCTAGAAGCTTCTCTCTTAAGGGAACTTAAGGACAAAATAGTAATTTTATCCTTTTTCTATAAAAAGGGGTCTGGGGCTGAAATTTTGGTGGATTTCTCTTATTCTCCTCTTCTTTTCCTCCTCCTTCGTTTACCCTCTGACTCACACACACACACTTTTCGTTTTTCGTTATTTCTTCGATTTTTCTTCACTATTTTGCTGCATTCTAACTCCCGAACGCAATGGTAGCTTCAATTTGAGACAAGAGGCACCGGATTTGAGTGGAAGGAGTTAGGGTTCCAAGGGGGAAATTGGGGCTTTTCGTGTTAGAGGCTAAATCGGAGTAAACCGACCACACCACGAGGTTCATAGCTTCATTTCTAACTCGCCTATATGTTTAATTTGTGATTTTAATCAATTTGGTTCGTATGGGTTTCGTATGCACTTTTATAGATTTAGCCTTCATAATTTAGATTTAAGGCGAAATGTAGGTCATAGGAAGTTAGATTTATGATTTCGGAGAATTTGGGTAATCGTGAACAGTAACTTCGATTACTGTTCCAACGAGGCAGTGGGCCCCATTAGTCAGAATCACAAAAATAAATAGGCGTAATATGGGTCTGTGACGATAATAATTGGGTAATTCGAGGCTTAACGAGAATTTAGACGAAATCCAGAAAAATAGTTCGACGTGGGGGATTCGGGATTAGCATGCATTTCTTGTAATTAGATTTCCTTTTGCATATTAGAATATGTATTGATAATATTTTATGCATGTGAATAGGCGACGGTTCAAGATCGTGATACTCGCGTAGCTCACCGAGGAACGAGGGGAACTAGGGAGTGTATACCCTCCCTAAGTAGTGAGTGGATATATTTCTTTTAACTGTTTATGTTTCCTGTATCTTTTAAACCTATTTTAAATTTATTTTTAGCCTTAGGGCGATAGAAACTTTTATATTGATTTTACATGTGGCGGAGTTAGATTTTGTTGTGTGGTGGCTGGAAGGGCCCCTTGTTTGTGCTAGAATAATTTTTTATGAAATGTTTATTGAATTTCATGCTTTGATTTTGATGATGATTATGATGATATGGCCTTTGGACCGAATTATAGCATTTATTATGATTTGTGGCCATGTTGGCCTGTTTGTACTTTATTATGCATTATATTATGATAACGGCCATGTAGGGCCTGTACTTGTGATAATGACGGCCTTGTAGGCCTGTGTTATGATATATGGTGATGTGGCCATGTTGGCCTGTTATGCACAGTAGCTACTGGTTGTAGCCTAGGATCGGCCTGAGTGGTTAGAGGTCGCCTAAGTGAGTGTGGGGCTTCACAGGTGGAGGAGTTATACGGTGTTTGATCTATTGCTGAGTGGGAGTTTGACCACCTGTGAGTCCCAGTCGGATTAGCACGAGATCACCACGTGGCTAATCTGAGGTGAACGTCAGTGGTGGGCATGTTTTGTGTATAAAGAACTCATACATTATTTTCTTATGCATTTAAATGAATATTTTTGTAAAAGCATGTTTTGGTTGCATATAAAACCCACTGACGGTCTCGGGACACCCTTGGCCGGGGTAGTCGCCGGGAAAGGGAGCCAGCCCAATGTTTTCATAGCATGAGTCATGGTTTATAAATCAAATATGATTTTCTTTGATTTTAAACGTGTTTGAACCCTACTTTTTGATGTATGAATTTATATATGTATAAATGTTCTTTTGTATGATTATGTTTTTAAATATGTTCATTCACTGAGTATACCCCTGTATACTCACCCCTCACCACTTCCAGTTTCAGGGTTAGCGGTATAATCAGTGCGGGCGGTGGTAATAGCTTGACGAAGTGAAGGCTCAGGTATACGCATACCGACTCACCTTAGCAACTCTCAGTCCACTGGTGTCTTTTGTAAACTCTCTTTTATTTCTGAGATTTTAAAGTACTAAACAGAATTGTAACAATTGTTATGTTTGACTTTGGGGATGGATTCCCACTGGTTTACTTACGATGAATGTTTTATCTAATGTGTGCACAGAATTACTAGAAGTATTTGTGACTTGATTTTATTTATTGTATGTTTGGGTGTGGATGAATATTTGAAAGTGTGTTGAAATGTTTTTGTGTTAAACAGATTTTGTATAAGCCTTACAAGCCTACAGTTGGTATCCTGTGTCATTGGGTACACCCTGGAGGTCTGTGGCATTGTCACAAATGGGACCTACGGGTCGTGTCGTGACAGGGAGAGCACACAAAAACTTGCAGTAGTCCTCTGAGGAGCAAAGAAAGAAGTTGGAGGAGGTGTTAGCTCAACTCGTCGATCAGTATGACGAGGGAGTTGATGAGGACGTAGATTTGACTAGTCGTCTCTTCCTCTAGGGGTACCCAGAGTTAGACCTGCATTGGTTATTCAACCAGTTGGGCTGCGATATCCTGGAAACTTATAAGACCCGTCCTTCAAATGATCCTCCTGTGGCCCAGGTGGGCGAGATGGCTGCCAATAACGGGAAATCAAAAGATTAAGTTCACTCTGTTGACACAACAGAAGGTCTTCTGAGGCAGCCATAGGGAGTACCGAACGACCGACCTCCTAGGATCTGCCAGCAAACCAGGAAGATGCTCCTTCTCCTCCCCGAGCCGCGCATGATGAAGAGGCCCCTTCAGTAGGAGAGAGAGAAAAAAACCTCCTTCCCCCCGAACGCTTGATGAAGAAGCCTCTCCTGTCCCTCGAGTAGAGGATGTATCGATGGAGATATTAGACTGAGGGTGAAAAATATCTCCCACTGAGTACTTTAGGACTTAGAGTATACATTTTGTAAAAATTCTTTGATGGCCTGCTCCTTAGGACTGATTCTTTTGTATGTACAACATATATATGTACTATCCCAATTCTTCATGAATAAAAAAGAATATTTTACCCATTTTTATGCATTTCTCAGGCCAATTTTTCTTCTTTACTTAACTAATTTTAGAGAAGCTTTCATCCTGACTTGAGTATAAATAAGCTAAGTAAACATAGTCACTAACTGTGCTTCGAGAGTAACCATAAACATCTCGGGTTTAGTAGTACATTTGGGGAGCTTTGAAGCTTGACTCTACCTGAAACCTTAAGAACATTCTCAACTAGGGTTAGGGGTTTTTAGGTGTCTTCATTTGGTGAGCTTTGGAGCATAACTCCGTCCGAGACTCTAAGAGTATTCTCAACTAGGGTCAGGGATCTTCAAGGGTTTAAAGCCATTCTGAATATTGGGAGATGACCTGACACAAC
>JAVXUL010050110.1:0-10641 GCA_035590515.1 Trichilia minutiflora
ATGTATGATTGCACTCATATTAGATGAGAGGGTTTGTATCACATTATTTTTATTTATTTAATATATTTATAAGATAAATATCAATTAAAATAAATAAAAATATAAAAAAATATTTTTATTATTAATTAAGGAAAACAAGATTTTTCATCTCTCTCACCACCAAAATTTCGGTCAAGGAGAAGAAAAACAAGGGGATGGTGCAAAGTGAAGAGGATTCATACCTTTGAGTCTTATCTTCATCAAATAAAAAAGCTTGCAACTTACCTTTCCAAAGCCCTAACATAATTAAGCTTAAAATCCATTGTTTTTCATGTTCTTAGCCCAAGGTTTTTTACTCAGAAACTTATAATTTAAACATGATTTAGGTCACAGAACCTTTAAAAATAGGCAGTGTAGGCTTTTAAATCTGTCTCCATTACTTATGATGTGAACCAGTAATGCTCGTATGGTGACTGAGCCTATAAGATTGGCGCTAGATTAGCTACTTATGTCAACTTTTACATTGAGCTGTCTATCTCTAAAGTAATAACTAGCACTAGACAAAGAAAACATCTCTACCCAGTTAATAAAGAAAACAGGGACAATATGGTTGCTTGGGATCATTAACATCTCCAGAGTGTTTGTGTGTATGTATAATATCACAACAGTTTTATATCTAAGACTAAAACAAAACTCATATTCCCTCTTCTACAACTACACCTACATTGCCTCTTAAAAGTTTCGTATATCTATATTGATATTGAGTTCGTTCTTACACTATTGATGATGATTTTATCATAAATCTATAGTGTATACACATGTTGTTATTTTCTAATAATTTTCTATTGTGTGTGATGAAATAAATAGACAATTCAGAAAAATGAACTTACTGGTGATGAAAATGTTTAAGATGTAAGGAATCACAGAAATGTTGGGTATCACAAAAATTAATCGAGAAGTTAGCAAAAGATAAAGAAGAGAAGAAGAACCAAAATGAAGGGGGAGCAGTATTTATAAAGATAAGAAACAGGAAGATGATCAGCTTAGTAAACCCTAACCATTGTTCATCCAATGAATAGGGAGATGCCACTGAAGAATGTTGCAACCAAAACTATTTGTTTGGGGTTTAGAAACATATATCCAAGATTAGGACAAAAATCATTAAAAAAACAAGCAAATTAACACTAACCTTTAGTATTAGGAGATGAATATCAACCTTGAAAACATAAAAATCTCAAGAGAAAAATCAAACCCTTATTTTCCCCTTACTTGGTCGAATTTTAGAGAGAGAGAGCAAATGTTACTTTTTTTAATTTTTGCTAAAAATATTTAAACTCACTAAAAAATAAAAAATGACTCATTACATAGGCATCTATACATTTACTTAATTGTCTTTGGTCTTTTAGTCAAAGACTAATAGATCCAAATATTATGGAGTAAATTTTCCAAGTAAAAATGTAAAATATCACAAAGACCCCAAAAATTTAGTTTTATGATATTTAGGTCCTTAATTCAGTCAAACCAACTTTGATTAAATATTTTTTAATTTTTTTATATCTAAATATAAATAAAATAATATAACTTATTCAAGTCATTTTATAAAGCTCTCGGATTCATTAAACTATTTAACATGTAAACAGTTTATATTTTTCAGCTTTATATTATTTCCGAGAGTGCTATCTCTCTTGCGGATAATATTTAATCTCTCTAATAGCAAGGATAAACACAAGTTTATGGTTTTGACTTCTTGGTTCATTGTAATATTAGCCATAAGTCAAAGACGATCTCATCGAGTTCGTTTCAAACTGTTCAAATACTTAACGATTATGGTTGACGTCTAGCAACATACCATAGTCCCTAAACCACAATGAAAAAATCTTTATCGAACCTTTTACTCTAAATTGCACGTATTATGTGAGTAAATTTCTTCTGTTAAGGCTTACGGAAGTCAAAACTCTAATATCAATTTTCGTTCGGATTAATGGTTATTATACCCTGAACTCGTTATCATGAAACTCTTCCATATAACTATGAAGTGTTTGGCCAAAGACTTTGATTTTAGACATTTACCAATATCCGAATGGGAACTCGAATTCGGCTCGAGTCAACGAAATCTCGAAATCCTTTACATCAAGTCAATAAATCCCTTACCGACATCATTCACATCACGATACAAATAACATATGATTAAATCAGTTTATTATACAAGACATGATTAGTCTCATATTTATACACCATATGAACCATATGTATTTATACCGAATAACGATAATGATGTCTCATGTCAGAGGAGTACTTCTCATACTAGTGAAATTGTATGATGAATTAACATACGTCTGCTTGATTCATCATATTTGTGGTCACGTTCGAAAAATATTTTACTAACTATTAATCCATACTAATATTCTAATAATATGATTATCATGTTACTCACACTAATAGTATCTCATGATATTCATCGGAGACATTAAATATGCCTACTATATAACATTGATGTCTAGTCAATATGGCTTATGTAAGGAACATTTTGATAACTTTATTATCTGGACTATTCATATGTATATTCTATCGTTAGTATATATAACAAGAAGAATAAGCATACACATTTGAATCGAAAATAATTTTTTTATTAATAAATATATACAATACACATAATTTAAAGTAATTGAATACAAAATGGCCAAAATCGACAACATTAATGGTTTTAGGGCATACTACACTAATAGCCACATCATCAAGACTCTTGAAATGCCAAAGATTGGGTCTTTTTAATTTTGAAAAAGAGTGAGACCTATCATAATAATGAATATGAGTGAATTAATTTGGTCCTGAAAAGATCGGTGTTCCTATTAGACCAATCAATAAGGAGTAGATACATAGGATGATTTTGTATAATATTTAAAGGCTCAATAATGGATTACAGTATTCAAGACCCTTAATAATTATAATTAAGAAGACGGCGGCATACAAAGGGGAATTATTGAAATAGCAATAGCAACTGAGAGAAACTTAAGTTTTTAATTAAAATCTTCTTTTAATTAAAAACTTTAATTAAAAATTGAGGGGTTTGATATTTGGATAATTTTTTGGAGCTTAGTTTAAAGGCCCAAACCCAACATTTTATTTGTATCAGCATTTTTTGACCTATGATAAAGATATGTTCTGAAACCCTAAGTAGTGAAAAATACCTCAGGGTATCCTATAGTAATTAATAGTCTAAAACTTTGGAATCTAACTACTTGAATAATTTTTAAAAGTCTAGTCCATAAACTCCTGTCTAGTCTATAGTTTACATTTTCTCCCAAACCCATCATACAATAAGATTTTGAAGCCTTCTACAATGATATATAGACAGAGACTTTCCTGTTTTACGATTGTATCCGTGACTATAAGTATTGAAGAAACGTCTCATGTGACTTATAATAATCATTTATCCAAAATCTATAATTATGTCTACAATCCAAGACCCTCCATAGTGTCTCAAGGGTTGGTAGTTTTTCCCATAAGTCTATGAAAGGTTTTAACTCAATATCGAGACCCCGAGATTCTCTAGTAATAACTATTTCAACCCTACATTCACTTATAAATACTTATTTACACACATAAATAAGAGCTACTCTCATGACAATAATGTCTTATGATTCATGCAATAAATTTTTAGGGAGAATCAATGAGAGTAAAACATGTATCGAGAGTTAAGAATACAAATAATTAAAAAGTGATAGATCTTGAAATAATAGGCAAAAGAATTGGTTCCATTATCTATAAGAATATTCTCTCACCCTCTGTATTGGCTCTCTAGCTTTCTCTCATTCTGTCATTCTCTCTTGATTTTTCACTAAGTAAAATTTTTACTAACTTAATTATCAAAAAAAATTTATCAGAAAATCGATTTTATCCTTGATTGTTTTTTGTGATCACAAGCAAAGACAACCGTGAGTGAAAAAGACAAAAATCTTAATGTACAAGATTACAAGAGGCAATTTCTCGCATCATCATCAACAACAACAACAACAAGAGCAGCATAATAATAATAATAATAATAATAATAATAATAATGAATTGTATATTAAATAAATAAATTAAATAATAAATTTATTTTTTTAATAAATATAATATTAACATAAAAAAAGCAAATAATCAAATAAAAAATAAAATTATTTTTATGATGCATTTGCTTATTTTTAATTTTTAATATTATATTTGTTACAAAAAATTAATTTTGTAATTGTTTAATACATTTATTAATATACAATTTTTTATTATTGTTACTATTATTTTTAAATAATAAATTTATTTTAAAATCATAATTTTGTAGTTTTAATTGTGCTTAATTTTTATCTTAATATCAATTTAAAAATTATAAAACTAACAATTTTAATATTTTAATATGTATAAGCGTTTGTGTCTGAATATATATATATATATATATATATATATATATTTATTGCAATCATTATTTTTAAATATATGTTATTGGTTTGGTGGTAAGAGAATATATTTTCTTTAGCTCGTATGTTTGAATCCCTTCGTACTCAAATTTTTGATTATTTTCACTTAGTCCATTTTACTTAGTCCAGTCAGACAGAGATTTCGGAAGAATTTGGAAAATTAATTTGAGAGTATTGTTTTATTATTTTCATTTAATCCAGTTCAAACGGCAATTTCGAAAGAATTTGGTAACTAGGAAGTGTTGAGAGTTAATTTAAGAGTTTTGTTTCATTATGTTCACTTAGTCCAGTTCAGAACCTGGTTTCAGAAGAATTTGTGGACCAGGAGATGTTGGGGATTAATTTCAAGTAGGGGTAGGCAATGGAGGAGGATAAATTAGGAAAAATATGGTGGGTTGAAAGAATTGGGGAGTTAATTTCGGCGCAGAAGGTAAGAGAATTTAGGTTGAACCATTAGGGACTGATGATGATTTAAATTAAACTGCAGAGCATTTGGTTAAATATGTAATTCTTGGAAAAGCAACTAACCAGCAGCATCGTTATAACATCACTCAAATATCATCAGTTTGCTTGGAATAATGTATAGTCAATCCTATTAATTTTCGGAATTATATATAGTTACTGTTTATATAAGAAGTTATGATCATTTTCAACCTGGAGTATCATATTGTTTTTTTTCTTGAGTTCGAATTCTGTGAACTGTAAAAATACAGAAACCTCAAGGGTAAAACCGATTTTATGATGAAAATCTTTCGAAACTTAAATCAGTAAAGGTTGTTACTTGTGTGTGAAATCAGAACAGAACGAATCGAATCATAGAGAAAAAGTTGAAAAAAGTACTTTTGTGTTTTGTGTGAGTGAGTGAAAATTCTCCCTGTAAAAGTCAGTGTATACCTATCATCATTCCTAGATTTAGTTATATTAGAATCATAGAATTTCGTATCCATTGAACACGTATCGCTGTACAGCAGACGTGTCCTAAAAGCCTACTACTAAAATCACGAGGCGTAGATATCGTGGAACTATCCCTATCACGTATGTCCCGAGACCCTGAGCATATATCCCCCGAGGAAGAGCCTCCAAACTCCCTGAGACAAGAATCTCTATATTCTAGAAGCACTTTTTGGAGACGAGACAAAACTTAGATGACACCATATAATAGCATTGTGAATGTTGTACATGCTATAGACATTCCCGAGGCCTTGACGTAATGCAAATGATACGTCAGACAAACTCCCCTAGACGAAGCCCAAGATGGTGGTCGCTAAAGGTCTTTTCTCGAGCGTAGATTGATGGAGTATAACCCGAGGAAGGCTTTCTCTAATGGCCTCGGATGGTTTACTCAAGGCGATCTCATTACTTTCTTTATTTCACTGAGAGACCTCGAAACGTCGTCGTATCTGGGGATTTGTGGGAAAGGTTATGCTTGCACAATGTGAAAAGTGCTAAGAACCATTCTATCATCCTAAGATCACATATGGTTACCTATGCATTGTTTTTAAATTTTTTTATTTGTTTAAACAATTTAAACACTTAAGGCATCAAATATACCTTTAGGGCTTTGCTTGGAACAAGTAATGAGTTTTCTCCTTTACCTCCAAAGCATGCACACACCAACATATCTTTAATGGTTTCAATGGAACCTTTGAAAACTTAGAAAATATCTATGGCTTCCATAAGCCATTTTATGATTTTTTTACCCTTAGAAAACCAACACACACACATGTTTGGAAGACTAGAAATATAAGAAAATAATTTTTCATTTCTATCTTTCATTTCCTCTCTCTTTTCTTTGCTGGAAAATGAAAATACCATGAAAACCAAGTTTTTCTTTTAATGGCTTCAAAACCACTTGTAAATTGCTAGAAGAAGAAGAAGAAAGTTAATTCAAAATTGAAATCAAACCCATTTCAAGAATGCATCCCACATATAAGGCACCAAACTTGCTTTCCATTGGTTGAAATTTTTTTATTAAATAAAACAAAACAAGTGTTAGATAATGGATTACACGTGGACGAATTTCATTGGCCAAGCTTTTAAAAAAATTCTTTTCTTTTCTATTAATCTTAATTAATAGATAATATCACAAATATTAATAATATATATATTAATCAAATCAATATATATATTAATAAAAAGAAAAAGAGAGAAATATTAGTGTGTATCTATTTATACATATTATATATAAAATATACATATATGTATTTATCTATTTACATATCGTATTAATTTTTTTTATTTATTTCTTTAATCTTATTAAAGAATTAGTCCAAATCAAATATTTGATTAATAAATATTTAAGAAAAAATTGATATTTGACAAAATCATATAATATCATTTGTCATTCAAGGATTTATTTTAATTAAATAACTATTATTTAATTTATAATAAATAAACACTTTATTTATTTAAATCCTCGATATGTAAATATATATTCTAAGTTTTTATATATCAATAAATCATATTTATGATATATTAAATCATTAAAATATTTCTCGAACGTACGAGTGTTAACGCGTCATTGTCGAGAAATTTATTCTTTACTTTAAAAAATTTATATCATCTGATCAATTATCAGATAATATTATCGTTTCATCCTATGAAACATTTATAACCATTGAAGACATCAATTGACTTGTGTGTGACCCCCTTGGGTTTACTGTGAACTGGACATGAATATGTATACAAATATTTTGTAACACTTTGATACAACTCTTTGTATTCGAAGTTATCAATAATCATGAGTGATCTCTAGGAAGATATCATGACCCCCAAACACGATGAATAAAGATTCTAAATCAGCCCTCAAAGTCGTACGTGCATATAGTAAAGTTTATCTGCTGTCGACTCTCGATTAAGTGCGGGTCATGGTATAGTCAAACCCTTAACTCAATAATAGGATCAGGAACTCAAATCATATACGGGATCCACTTATCTGAAAACGCATTTTCGAATAAGTATACTTTGTCCAAAGATTTAATTCCCGTGTATGACATCCCTACCTAGGACCTCAAGTTCAGATGTCTAAGTCAGCAGATTTCACCTTGATCATCACCTATCCTCATATAAAAAGAACACATTGCCATCAAGCTTCTTTTATCAGGAGTGGCTAGCCCGATGCAATATACACAAGTAAATGATGTGTTTCATTGTAGAGAGCAGCCGTGATATCTCAGGTCAAAGGACTAATGGTACACTAGTACGACTATGAGACTTATCATTGACAATGAACATCCACCCATGTGACTCATCACGATTAGTCACGTTCAGTAATACGTTCACAAATGCATTACCCATGTTTATGCTCTTATGACCTGAGACTCGTTACCCAACTATTAGTATCGAATACTAATCATTGATAGCAATAAAATATACTAGTCATGTAATGTCATCGTCCTTAATGACATTACCTCAATCAGAAATTTATTTGTCTGTATTCAAATCATAGACTCTATACTTATATTCACAACACATTGTAGATAAAGTCTTGACATGTAATACATCACGGGATCTCATTTTGCATTCATAATGAAATTATCAAATAATATCGCAACTGATGGAATGGAAAATGATATAATTAATGCCATTTATTAATTGTAAATAAATTTATAATTAATATTTATAGTATATATACAATACGATGATAGCCCCGAATAATATGACACAATTGGTTATAGGGCATATCTCTAACAAAACGCTCACAACAAAAAAATATATCTGGTTTAGCACAAACTTTTATATGCATAGGACTCAATTACATACATAAGATCATCAGTTATTTCTTTTAAGATCATTCTTGATATATATTGATCTTGTTAAACCGTCACCTTTTGCAATAGGCACCTTTTTCAGATTTTCGTATCTATATGTTAAATCATTTAAATCCTTAATCTATATACATATTCCTTTTTGAGATTATCTATAAACTTTATGAGATCTACAACAATAAATCTTAATATTCAGGATATAATAAGCTTTTCTATGTCATTTATGTTGAAATTTATAGTCAAGAGTTGCTTTGACTCATAAAGCAACCTCCCACTTATCCTTATGTGGCAAACTCTTACTGATCCTTATGTGGGTACACTTATCAACATTATTTTCATAAACAAAGACCATTCTTAATCTTTACATATCATTAATAACAAGTTCTTTTCACACTATAGATCAATTTCCTTTAACTTCTAAATCATATGTTCCTTACTTCTTTCTATAAATTGTTTAAGCTGAATTATATGGACCTTTTTACCTTACTTTACCACTGAGTAAGGTTGCCTTGACTTCTATTTTCTATTCATTCGAAGCCTTTTGTTAGTTGTCTAGTCTTGAATCTTTTAGCGTTGCCCTTACTTTTCTTTTTAGTCTTATACACCTATTTGCAATCTATTGGTTTGAACTCTATTGGTAACTCAACTACTTTTCAATCCTTTATAATTATTAATCACTCTATTATAAGTCCCTAATTAGAATCTTGTCTCATATCAAAAACTCTCTCATTAGGATATATATAATAAACACTAAATTTTTATCTTTCTTACTCCTTAATATCCTAATAAGGGTTTTGAGACTTATGTGATTTCTATAGTTTCTTCTTATTTGATTGATTGTTATAGTTGTGGTTGAGTCAAAGTTATAACTTGAAAACCAAATATTGCAAGCAATGTTTAATGATTCAGAGAACTTTATCTTTTAACCTTCGAAGACTTAATTTATCTATTAATATCCCAATATATATATAAGATTAGAGAAGGTTTTCATCTAATGGTTGATACTAATAATCACATGTGCTTATCACATGTTTAAGGAAAATACAAATCATTAGTGCTCCACCTTGACACTAAAGTTTATAGGACTGAACTCTTTAGGAGAAAACTTGAGTTCAAATTATAAACTTTAATCTCCTTACTTAGAATTCTTACCTTATAGTATAGTCCTATAAAAGGTCTAGATATTAGTCGAGTGAGAAATGAAGGTTGTTGTACCTGAATCTAAAGAGGATATATTATATTTTCTATGCAAGAAGTTATATACCAAATATGTCTATTACCTCATAAGGTAGTAGAGTAAGATTATCCATAAATGGCTACTTTATATTTGGCCTTAATTAGTTATCTTCTTACATGGCTTATATAATCTCTTAATTATTATTATGATACAGTATCTTAATGAACTTCTTAATTCTTTCCTAGATTCGTGACTCAACCATTTATGTCATAGTGTCTTGAATATGAATATATCTTAGCAACACAATTCTTCACATGAGAAATAAATTAAAAATATTAAAAAATGAGAAGGTCAATCCCATTTATCAATCAAAATTACTACTAATATCGATATTAGAGTCATGAGCTATATTAAAGTATAATTTAATCTTATCTTAAAAGAAAAAGCTAAAAATAATATTTCTTCTAAGAAAAAATACAAAAAAATTCTAAATAAACTGATAACTAATATCTAATTTTAATATAACTATTCCTATAAGATGAACTCTGATGCCTGCTTTATTCTTGATTCTATCTTATTTGACTTTCTCAAATTTCTAAGTCCCTTGTATGATTTTTCATTCCAGAATTTTTAGGTTTCAACAAGTTAAACCTATGAATGTTAAGATGCAATCGTAAATATGATATCTTAAGATTCTTTGGGTTTTCTTTCTCAAAAACTGGAATGATCTTATTTGTATCAAACAGTTAATGTATATACACGGTCTCTGAATACTTTAATATTTGCGTGAGTCAAAGTGATCTTGGACCTTGGATTTGTTTAGCAGTGCTTATTTTCTTTTTATTTAAGTCAGAAATAGTGAAGTAAATCTTTCTCCTATGTGTTGGCTTGTCGATGATGTTTATAACAGGTGTTTTTCTTTTTATTACTCGTGCACTTCCAAAAGTCTCTAAATCTTGAGTGCTTAAATCCAAATTATGAGGCCATAGATAAATTCGACATGCTGAAAAACCTTGGGCTACCATGTTTGACTTTCACTGAAGCTGTTGCAAACCTTAAACCGGACTTGAGAACATTGGTTGATTCAATCAAACCAGGAATGGATCAAGTTAAGATTCGGTTTAGTTAGACCAAGATACTGTGTTGACCATATATAAATTGTGCCTTTTCTCTACTTCAATAAATAGATCTTTAGCATTGATAGTCTCAGGTAGTCCTCTAAGCAAATCCTCAGTAATAGATCTTTTTATTACTGATAAAATAAGGT
>JAVXUL010050121.1:0-10641 GCA_035590515.1 Trichilia minutiflora
CAATAAGTGATCCCCCAACCACATTGAGAGATGACTTTCCAGATGAGTACCTCTTTTCTATAAGTGTAATAGTTCCTTGGTATGCTGACATTGTGAATTATTTAGTTACTAGAATATTGCCTGATGAGTTAATTAGAGCTGTAAAAGAAAAAATTAAAAGGGATGCTCGTTATTACATATGGGATAACCCTTATTTGTGGAAAACATTGTACTGACCAGATTATTAGAAGGTGTAATCCTAAAAATGAAATAACTTTTGTTTTACACTTTTGTCATTCTTATGCATGTAGTGGGCATTTCGGACCAAAGAGGATAGCTAGAAAAGTTTGAGAATGTGGGTTATTTTGGCCAAAACTATTCTGTGATGCTTATATGTTTTGCAAATTATGTGATAGATGTCAAAGGACTGGTAGTTTAGGACCTAGAGATCAAATGCCTCTCTTACTTCCATTTTGATATGTGACATTTTTGATGTATGGGGAATAGGCTTTATGAGGACCATTTCCACCCTCTTTTAGTAATATTTACATTCTGCTTGCTATTGATTATGTTTTTAAATGAGTCGAAGCTAAGGCTACCCAAACTAACAATGCTAAAGTTATTATAGATTTTGTCAAGTCTCACATTTTTAACATATTCGATGCTTAGAGCAATGATAAGCGACAGAGGAACACACTTCTATAACAAATTGGTGGAGGTTTTGTTCAAAAAGTATAATGTTACACATCATACTTCAACAGCCTACCACCCGCAGACAAACGGAAGTGGCTAACAGAGAAGTGAAATCCATTGTGGAAAAGACTGTTAATCCAAACAAAAAATATTGGAGTTTACATCTAGATGATGCATTGTGGACATACTGAACTGCCTATAAGACACCTATTGGCATGTCTATTTCGACTAGTATATGGCAAACCTTTCTATTTATCAGTTGAATTGGAACATAGGGTATATTGGACGATAAAGCAGTGCAATCTGACCTTAAACAAGGCAGGAGAAAACAGAAAGTTAAACATTTAAGAGTTAAAAGAAATCAAAAGAGAAGCATATGAGAATTCAAGGATATACAAAGAGAAGACAAAAACCTTTCATGACTCTATGATTTCAAGGAAGCAATTTTTAATACGACAGAAAGTTCTACTCTTTCATTCACGTTTGAAATTATTTCCTGGTAAGCTAAAATCCAAATGGATAGGTCCCTTTATTGTTTCTAACATTTATTCTCATATTACAGTAAAAATAAGAAGTTTGGAAACAAATAAAATCTTCAAAGTCAATGGTCAGCGATTGAAGCCATATTATGAACATAACCAGGAGAATATTAGAGAAGAAATACGCTTAAACATGGGTGACACTTATGACTAAACAGAGCAGCATTATCTAGCATCAGACATGAAACAAGGGCGCTTGTTGGAAGGCAACCCAATTGCTTTACATTATATTTTAGTTTTCTTATTCCAATTTACTTTAAAGATTTTTTGATTTATTTGAAAAAAAAGAGTTTATTGTTCATCGTATTCAACCCCTAGCCCTTCTGATTCATATCTGTTGTCTTTTTGTGCAGGCCTCCTAAAGCTTTAAGGGTAAAAATCGATGTTACAGAAACTGAAGTTTAGCCTTGGCCTTAACTGTGCCCAAGACTAACGCCATAACTAAGAAACAATCAATAGTTTTTCACTGTTGATGTATTTAACTTTTACCCTATACCCACTTTTAAAATTTTTTTTTTACCTCTCTTTTCCCAAAATTACTGTCACCTTCTCCAAATCCTTAATTCTAAAAATCCCCAATTTCAATAACCATGAGATTCAAGTACAGAGCTGACCGGATTTGCAACCTACCATCGTTGCCCTCCAACGAAGAGCCACCGACGGTTACCCCAACTCCACCTTACCCTACCATCACCGCAACTCCTTCCATCGCCCCATCCGTTCCCACTTTCGTCAAAACACCGTCCAGAGCTACCCCACAACCATCAAAAACCCGTCCTACCCCTCCAAAGAGATAGCCAATTGTAGAAAAATGGAAACCTACCACCTCTATGAAAAAATCAAGTAAACGTTCAAAGACAAATAGAGCCTCAGAAGCCTCACCATCACAAACACATCCCGGTCCTTCGACTGGTGAAGCCGTAAATATTTCGAGTCTAAAAGCCAATGGGAGATCCAGAACTCGACAAGGAAAATTTATCTTGCCACCATCTACAGACCATTTACTCAACAGCCTAAAGTTCGATGATGATGCTGAACGAGCTAGGTACCAGTCTTTGGTACATCTGTCCATTGTACCCTGTAAGTCCCTACATACTCAGACTATGATCGATTTGGGTATCCACGATGAGGTATGTTCTTTGATATCCAGTTTCAGGTGTTATGCGTATTTTGAGGTTCAGTACCCTGTGTTTATTGAACTATACTAAGAATTTTATGCTACCTTCACACTTACCTTACCTGATGAATACACTGCCTACTCTACTGATGTGATTAAATTTCGATTATTAGGTAGGCGTTTTAACTTTTCAATTACTGAGGTCACAATTGCATTAGGTATTATTTCTACAGAAGAAGCTGCTAGCTGTGCATATAACTTTAGTTACTGTGATTTTGACGACGCTTTTATACCAATAATTTATTTTGTTGAAATCACACATAATTTCAACTTGGTTTTCGATCCTAGCAGCTCTAAAGACATTCACTTTCAAAGCGAAACTCTAAAATACTTGCATAGATTTTTTACTTTTAATTTTTCAGGAAGAAAAGATTCCCATGCTGTGGTCTCAAAAACGGAGCTTTTCTTTTTATGGTGTATGTAAAATCATCACCGCGTCAATTTAAGAATATGGTTGGCCACACAGTTCGGGAAAGTCATTTCATTTAAATGTCCTTTGATTTTAGGGTCATACATTACTCATTTAACCATTAATCTACGACTGCTTGATATCAATAACCATCAACTACATTCTGCTGGTGCGACAACCCCACTTGATTTGAAGTGTTTGGATAATATGGGACTATTGTGTCGACAGAATAATCTGCCCTATTTTGACCTTACACTGGTATGCAAGGAAAGAAGATATTTTGCAACAATAACTACAACAGCCAGCACATCAAAAAAAGAACCGCAGGGAATTCCTCCATATGTGGCTTCGTTCACAATGTAATTAACATGCATTGAAGCGAGCTTGATAGCCATCTCAGAGACAATGGGCAGAATGGCCAATAAAGTGGAAGAATTGGATAGCAGCATGTGCATCCCCAGACCCTAGCAGTAACAGGGGAATTTTCTTCTCTTTTTCCTCATTACAGTTTACTTTCGTGTTGAGCACTTTGAGGACAAAGTGCATGATAAGTATTGGGAGGAATGTTTGAGTTTGTTGATGTTGTAGGTTGGGTTGTTTATAATGGTTCTGCTGCTAAAAATTTTTGAGTTTGTTTTTGACTTGCTGCTATTCTTTCTGTTGGTCCTTTTGGTTTACTTTTGCCCTATTTTTAGTTGTTAGTTTTGCTGCCTGTTTGTTTTGTTGTCTAGCTGAAATTTTAAATTTGTATTTTGCTATTTAAATTTTTCTTTCAGTTCCTGTTTTTCTGTGATCTTTTGAGCTTAATTTTATAGAAGTTCATAATCACTTCCAGTGGATTTCAATTTGTGCTTTAATCGCTTGATTCGTAGATTGTTTGACCACTTTAATTTCCAAATCTATGTAATATTTGAAAAGCTTGATCATTCTGAGAATTTTCTGTTGATTCATACTTGTAAATATTTTTGGACATTTCTTGGACTTAATTAGGGAAGGCTTTGATAAAATGATATGAGTTGGAAAATTTGTGTGCTGTTAATTAGACAATCAATTCACAATTTAATCTTTAATTAAATTCTGCCATAATTTATGTGTGCAAATTGTGCTAAATATGTTAAAACATCCAGATGACCACTTCATATAAAAAAGAAAAAAAGAAGAAATCAGAAAAAATTCTTACTTATTGAACACAGAAATTCCTGTTTTGATTTTAAACTTCACTCCGCTGATTGATTAGTATGATTCTAACTTCATAGATTGGTTCAAGTGACACAGCACTTGTTCCCTTTAAGCAAAGTCTCAAAATTGAGCTTGTGTAGTAGATCTTTGATGGGAGAGTTATCCCTTTATTGGGCCGAAATAACTTGAACATGAGCAATAAAGTATTTCGATCATAAGTGAGGCTGGTAGTCAATTGAAGTTATGACTTAGTCAAGTACGTCAGGTGCATGGGGTATGCTCCCTCAGTGTATTTGATTGAAAAGATTAAATGACATCTCAATCATGAAAAAAAAGGGGGGAAAGAAAAAATTATGGTTCCTGGTGTTAGGCATTGCTAATATTCTGTTTGCTTGAATATTTTTACTGTTGGTATAAATTTTTGTAAAAGGTTTGGTTGTGATTTGATTTAAATATATTTGGCTCAAATTGTGTGCATGAAAATGAACCAAACTTATCCATTTGGGTTTGAGAAATGTTTTAGAAAGATTTATTCCTTATATGAATTCATAGAAGTGAATAATAATTTTGTTGTTCTCTTATTGCTTAGGAATTGGATTTTGATGGTTGAATATTCTGATTTCGTTTTGCTGGAATTGGATTTGCTGGTTGTGAGATGAATGCTTAATCTTAATCTTAGTTCATGCTTGAGGACAAGCATGTGATAGGTATAGGGGGATTTGTTAGTTTGCATTTTATTCATAATATTCTTACTTATTTTCATTGTGATAAATTGAGTTTGATGAATGGATTTTATATAATTTATGTTTTTGTGATGTTAGATAGGGTTAATGATGAAGAAGAAGTTGAAAGAAATGAAGTTTTGATGATTTTGGAGCTAAAGAAAATCTAACCAAAAAAGAAGAAAACAGCTCATTTCCTTAATTGTGACACTAACCGTGGGCACGGCTAAGACTATAGCATGGGAAAAATCTGGACTGTAGAATTTCGCAATTTTGACGAGTCAGCTCAGCTTGGGGCCTATTCTGGTGTTTCTGAGTTTCATCTACTGAGAGGATAGGTTACCTAAAAAGTCTAGAAAAGCTGAAACTCCTGAAAAACTAAAAGATTACAATTTATAAAGGAGAAAAACACTCTTTTTAAAAGGAGGGAATTCAGATTCAAGAGGGGACTTGAAGGGTTGAACGTGAAGAACAAGAGAAGACATAGAACAACAACAGAAATTCGAGATTTATGTTTTCCTTGTTTTACATTATGAAGAACTAACTTTCTTTTCTAGTTAAAGGATAATTAAGGATTGGTTTTAATGATTATGAGATCTATGTTTATTTTCTAAACTCTTATTCTTTCTTGGTATTTATGCAATTCTGCACTTCATATTTATTAGTGTTAATTAGTAGATCATAACAGCTTCTGTTACATGATTCGATTAACATTATACGATCATACAAAACTTCATATCCGTAATTGTATGATTTTCTATAATGTGGAAAAGAATATCCTGACAAAATATCTTTGGATTGTATAATCTAACTTAAACGAATAGTCACTTGTGTATTTGTTGGTTAAAATCGAATTTCTCTAATTCTTAATGCTATCAACAAATTAAAATCTAAGAGCTTCTCTAGGTTTGTTTGTTGGTTAGAAAGCAATTGTCCCGCTTGACCTAATTGTTTTACAACATAAGAAGGAACTAGTTATGCAGGGCTTACCGATAATTATAATTGATTTATCAAGATAATAAAAATGTCTTAACTTCAATGATCAATCCACTTAAATCAATCTAAAAATTATTCTTTTGACTAGATCTTTATAAATTTGATTTTCTCCTTTATATTGTCTTTAATCTTGTTGCATTATTTAGTCTTATTAGTTGTTATTGTCTTTTAACTATAGAGATCTTAATTATTTTTCTTAGATGATTTATTTTCTTATTTTAAAAAATTTAAAATCACTCGTTCCCTGTGGAGACGATTCCACTCATCACTATCTATAAATTTATTTTATGATTAAGTTGATATTTTTATTTTTGATGAATTCGACAACTGATCACAAGCCCACATTCCATGTATATTCATTAGTTAGTTTACTGGTCCAACAAACTAAACATTAAGCACAAGCCCACGAAAAGAATAATACTTTCATTGATAACAAAACTCATACAAAAAAGTTAACTACAGATTCATTAATCCTCTAAGCTAAGAGTTCAGTTGACCATGGAAATAAGTTCAACAATCATATTTATCAAAAACATAATCAGTGTTTAACAAAATAAATTCAGAAACAAATAGAAAAGGAAAAGAAAACTTTAAGATTTTGATGGAATATATTGTGGTCTTCAAATCCTTCTCCTTAGTCTTCAAAAGTTAAGCTTCAAGTTTTTGAAAAATGGTAAATGCTGGGTTTTCCCTCTTTCTCACGAATTCTAAGAAAAGTTCTTTAAATAGTAAGGGAATTAGGGCACCAAGAAATATTTTTTGCTAATTGAGGCTATAGTGCAAAGAAATTCTTTGGCTACAGAGGCGATCTCTAGAAACTTAGCTGCAACGAAAAAAATTTGTCGGATGCAGCGAGAAACCAAAAAAAATATGCTTCTCAACTTTGGCTTTCAAGCATCTTGACCTTATTGGTTTAATGCCCACAAATGTATCCAAATAAAATCGGTATGTTAAAACACCAAAAACACACAAATTATCTAATAAAAAAATTTAAAAATTCCCAAAATTAGAGCTCAAATAAGTTGATAAAATCAACTCATCAATCTCTCTTAACCTAGAATATATAACACCTCTATTTGTATATATAGGTTTCTTAAACAACATGGAATCCTATCAATTCCTCTGCAACTTACAAAATTGAATCATACATTACAATATTATAACTTGATTTTGTTCCACCAAATTTTAATAAGTTAAATTCTTTAATTTATAAAACATTAAATTATTAATTTTCAAAAGTTTTAAATTAAATATAAAATTTTTGAAAAGTAATATAAAATGGAAAGGGAATTAATTGAATAAGATCTAATTACAAAATGATTAAAAGTTTATTTATTTTTATAATTAAAAAAATTTATGAGATCAAAGCTGCAATATCTCAATTAGAGGGACTCAATTGAAGCTGCGATGTTCATTATTGACAACAATTGCAAAAGGGAACTAACATTTTCCTTTTAAATTTTGGGAAGAAAATCAAGTTTCTTTTGTAAACTTTGGAGGTTAATAGGAAAAATTTTCTAACAAAATGTAAGTTGAACAATTGGATAATGAAAAGAGGAATGTAGAAGATTTGCTATGGGAGAATTCAAATCCAAAGGGAATAATCCAATTAAAGAAGAATTCAAATTAAAGAAGAATTCAATTTGGCACTCAATGTGGCATTAATTTGGCATCCAAATCGGAAGGAAAAATCCAATTTGGCAAAAAATGATTTAATTTGGAAGGGAGATTTGGCGGGAAGGCATTTAAATTGGAAGGGCGGATTCATTTTGGCAAGGGGGTAATTTATTTCGACAGGTGGAGAATTCAATTTGGCAGTGATTTAATTTGACATTGGAGAATTCCATTCAATTGGGAAATTCAACTATATTTTCGGTCATTCAGCAGCAGGACAGGAGTGAGAAAAAAAAAGGAAGAAAATACCAAAACCAAAACCAAATCAGATATACACATTCAAGCGCAGAGACGGAGGTAGAATCGTCAGTGGCAAGCGGACCGAGAGCTTGCAACAAAACAGAAGAAAAGAAATGAGGAAAGATCAAGATTGGCTTAGGAAAAAGAAGAAAGGCACAGAAATGAAAAAGAGAAGAAAAGGAGCACGGCAACAAGAAGAAATAGGGAGCTGAGCTTAAAAGTTTCAGGCAGTCTTTGAATTAATAAATTGTTGTGATTAGGCTTTGTACACTTTCAGTAAAGCCGCTGGGAGTGTTTTCATCGTCCAGGTATTGTTTATTTAATGTAAACAAAATGTAACCAATTCAAATATCTTTGTTTTCTAATAGAAAGGCATATTGAATGGAGGATGTTTATAGTATTGTGATGATTGGTAGATGCTATTAAGATTATATCTTTGTTTTCTTCCTTCTTTCCTTAAAAATTTAGTCGTATATTTGAGTAATAATTGAGTAGGGAGCTTTCATAATTCTTTTTGTTGAAATATCTAGAAGGCCCGTCCGTAAGTTTTACTTGAACTACCTCCTTTAAATGACAGTTATTTGACATCTATCTGAGGTTAGGTAAATTAAGGCTTTTTCTCTACAAATGATTTCCTATTTATGATGTTTGAATTTAGAATGAATAATTTGTAAAAAATAAAGTTTTTTAAAATTTCGGTCAGGGTTCGAGCGAAGAAGTTGAAATTTTTCTTGCTTTGGCCAACCAAATCAAGGTGTTCGGTAGACCAAATGACTTGTCATTTGCATTTTTTTCTTTGCTTGGGTTTATATTTTTGGGATCAAATCATAAAATCCTAATAAAAATCAACTAAGACAAACAGAATATCTACAACACATTTTTCTTCGCTAGTTAATTCAAATATTAAATAATTAAAAAAAACTTTAATCAAAATTAACCTTCCTTATAGTTAATTCAAATATTAATATTTAAATAGTGGCAAAACATTTAGGACACATGTCCCTTCTCTTAACCAAAAATTTTAAAGGGGTAGTAATAGGGTAACAAATGAAACAAAAATATTAAAAATATTAATGATTCAAGATAAAATATTTTGATAGATGTATAAACAAAACTTATATAAGGTGTCTAATACCTTTCTCGTCCTTAATTAACACTCTATTATTAGGATCTCATTTTTTAAATTTAAGTATTTCACCATTATTTAAATAAATAGGGATTTTATTTTTTAATTTTTTGAATAGGTCAACACACAATAATATTGCAACCTAATTGTATTAGCTTTTTAGATAAAATACTCACAATTAAAGCTATTTTGATATTTTTTTTCCTTAAATTATTAAATTTACCTTAAAATTTTTTAATTTATTAATTGAAGTTATTAAAAATTTTAACGTTACTCAAAATAAATTTTTGGAATACGTCCGTAGTTGGTGGTAATAAGAATTGGTGAAAGAGTTCCATTCTAACCTGAAGCAAATGAGCTAGCACAACCATGAAAGAATTAGTGCAAATGGGGAGATGCAACAACATTAAACACTTAGATGAAGCCTCTTAAAAACTTGTTCGTTGAGTGACTTTGTGGTAAATTATTTTGATATTGTGCGGGGCAAAATTATTGGCTTGGAGAAAACCAAGGCAACAACAAATTGTGAGGACATTTCAAGAAAAGTTTTCTCAATGAAATGGTCATCCGAGGGTCAAATGGATAATTTCATTCACGTTTTTCTCTCCTAGTTTATTCTTCTGTCAATTTGGACAAGTTTTGGCATCTCTCTCATGTCGTCATGTTGACTCTGTAGTGATGTTAAACTATGGTGAAATGAGAAGTGTTCAAAGACCATTAATATCATTTTTTTTTTTGGTATAAAAGTTTTACTATTACTTTAAAGTTTACTTCCCCAAAAGGTATAGTGGTCATTTAATATAATTATAAGGTATTTTGTATCTTTTAAAATAGTATAATATGATCAAAATTATATTTTTGTTATTTTGATAAAATTAAGAATAAGGTTATTTTCTCCTCACAAGATTTATTAAGGACAAAATAAAATTTCCAATCCTTTTATTAGAAATAAAATACCAAGTTTTATTTTTTTTATTTATTTACAGATTCAAGTTAGGCGACTAAGTATAGTTTAAGAATAAACAAATGCAAGAGATCCAAACTTGTGTATTAATTTTATATCTCAAGGGATGGAAAAGATCTTTTAAAAAAATGATAGAAAAGATTATGAATCACTGCCACATCACCACAATTATTAGTTATTAG
Organism: Trichilia minutiflora; assembly: GCA_035590515.1. NCBI lineage: Eukaryota > Viridiplantae > Streptophyta > Magnoliopsida > Sapindales > Meliaceae > Trichilia > Trichilia minutiflora. The sequence goes on from JAVXUL010050121.1 coordinate 9,881, forward strand.
AATAATGTTTAATTATGTAAACTCTTTATATAAACTATTGTATACTTAAAATAATTGCAATTAATAAACATAATCATATGGTAATCAATACTAGCATACCATATTAGTTTCTATCTCATAGTTTATACTTTTATAAGTATTATAATTACTATTCTAAATGATTACTACTTTAAAGTAATTATTATTGGGGAATTTTATTGAGTCCAGTCCAGTGATTCAGGCCCATCTCTACACCCTCATTCAGGCCCACTACACGCACATATTCAGCGGGTTCTCTTATACGGTATCGTTCTGAGAGAATGGTCAGACAGTCTATTTGTCTCGGGTGCTACAGTCGAGACCAACAATCGGGAGCTCGGGAATGACGTGGTAAGGAATAGAAGGAACAGCACTGTCGTTTCCCGCACCCTCTAATCTTATGACAGGTCACCCTGAACACGTCAGCCATACAACAACGCGTGTCCCTGGGGTCGTCATTTGGTCATTGCAACCTGCCAGTTCACCATCTCCTATATATCATCACTATTCTTTTTCATCAAAGAACTACGTGTGACTTGATCCCCCCACCCACCGGAAGAAGATCAAAGGTGAGGACCATCGAAGATCCGGCGGACAGAGACAGAGAGAGACGGAGGAACCGGAGGAGAAAAGAGGGAAGAAAGAGAGAAAGAGGGGTACGTAGGTAGCTTGGGTTTCTCTCCCAAGTCCAGTCACACACGCAAACAAACCCGATCACCGCAAGAAGAAGAAAAAATCTGCTG
>JAVXUL010050132.1:0-10640 GCA_035590515.1 Trichilia minutiflora
TCATATAATATTAATATTATCATACAATAATATTAAGTATATTTAATATTTATTTAAGCGGTTTGGTTTGGCGGTTTACGATTTGGAATTAATTCAATCCATAATCCAAACCGCTAATAACAGTTTGTAAAATTTCAATCAAGTGATCAATCCAACATAGATTCAAATCGATCCAAATCAATTCAATTAAGTGGTTTAGATCGGTTTAAATTTATCCACCCCTAATTATAAGCATTTATGCTAGTCTAACTTAGCACATATTCAACATATGTAACCATTTGTTTACTTCATTATAAAATAACATATGATCTAACGAATTCTTATTAAATTTTGTTGAGGAAATTGATTTCCAAGGCGTCATAGAGATTAATTAATAAATTGTGGACTAACTGTAATATTCATTAAACAAATTAAATCAAAAGCGTGGCGGCAGTTATAACATGTCTGATTTGTCATCGATGGAGTAATCAAGATTTAAATATCATCACGACCCTGAGACTTTTGGGGGGGGGTTTCTTAATTAAAATAAAGCTTAATATTTGTCGTTATTTGATTGAAAGGTCAACTCTTCCCATCAAGTTGTATTTTGGGTTGAGAGTTTCTAATCAAGATTAGGGTTGTCATTTTTCAGTGAATATATTCAAGTTAGATTTTGTAAGATATACTTGCTAATTTATAATAAATTTTAAGATCTGGCTTTTCAGATGAAAGGTAGCTGTTTACAGAAATAGGTATAAATCTTGTGAACAATAATATTACAATCTTCTTTAATCTTTATCAATAATACATTTTTGAAAATATTATTCTCGTTTTTTAAGAAGGCTAGGGTTTTTCATTAATAGATTTAATAAATTAAGTTCCAGGAACATGAAAGGGCTCAATATTTTCTCTGGATTGCGTAAGCTATAGATTTGGGAGGCCCTGTATTGTGACAAAATCCAAATTATTAAAAAACAAAAAACGGTTCAGTTGCACTAAGGCTCTACCAAATTGATTTGGTAATTAACTTCAATTAAGTCTGCGAGGAAATTGATTAAAGAAATGTTTGAAATTGAACTACTCTAATTTGCAAGCTACAAATATTGTAGCATGAAAAAACTATTAAATATTAATTAAAAAATAAATAAACCTTTAACATATATTTTCCATTTTTATATCTAAAATAAAACAAATGGTACTAATATTAAATATAGGTTAAAGGGTGTTAAGGAACAGATATTTTTGGGCGAGAATTTAAAAGAATTCCCATCTGACTTTTCCACCAACTTGCAATTTGCATGGTCCTTGGCCAAGTCAACCGAATTAATTAAGATAAAATTAGTAGTAAATTTAATAGATTGATGTAATAGCGTATATAAAATGGCACTTAAATTGATTAGGATGTATTGAATACGAAATTTTTAACTCTATTAAATATAAATTCACATTTTACATAATACAGATCATGGTATGATACTTGGATCTCGCAACAGGTTTCACTCTTAGTGTTCATACCTTTGTTAATTATGTTCAATTATATCTTGACATTTTAAATCAACTGCAAGTTGTCAAATTGCACTGAACAGAAAGTTTCGTAGAAATTTGGTAAACCAAAATTTTCTATTCTTAAAATAAGAGCTTTCCTATGAAATATAAACGAACGGCTGTTGATCCATCTATTCAAAATTTTTGTTTTCAATGAACAAGTCAATTTTCTTAAAAGCTTCCAGCTGCATAATGTTTTATTCTTTTACAATATTTGACATGTAGTAACGTATGATTCTAGCATGCTGGACAATGTCAATTGGATTTTGACTAATAAAGTTGGTTAAAGTAAAACGTTTTGGGCCACATATATGGGCCTTGGAGTCATTCATGATTTAATGCAGTTCTAGCTCTAGACCTCCTTTTGAATGGACATATTTTCTACAACGGTACAATTCGTTATCTCATACCCAATATAAAGGATTGTATCTATGATATGACCGTTCCTACCAGTACCAGGGCTTATGATCGTTGCACGCACCCGCTTGCTATAAAAGCATGCAAATGGAATTTAGTCTTTTCGCTCTTTGTTCATCATCTTACAAACCCCCATTTCACCACATAGCTATAAAAGCTATTTTATTCTCTCTTCTCCCACTCATAAACAAACAGCCAAGCAGCTGTACATAATTAAAAAAATAATATCTTTCAACAACCGCTAATAAGCCAACAATGATCGAAAAAAAGAAAGAAAAAGAAACAAACGAATTATGATCATTTAGAAAGTGGAAAGTATTGTTTCATCTCGACTCAATGACAAGTTCCAAACAAACAAACAAACAAAAAGGGTGTCGTTGAAGAATTAACCCAGCGGTTGAAATAAGCATTCTTCCATTGCAGAAGTAAACAATAAGTTTGCTAAGAGAAAAGTACGATATATCATATCCTTTCTGGTCTTAACATCATCATTGGTCAAAAAACAAAACACTGCAAAGGGTGCTTCTTGGAGCAGAAAACAAATTGTAAACACAAAAGACATATGTTCGAGGAATTTATGTTCCAAAAAAATATCTAAGCCATGGAAACATAAAGAATAGACACCAAGAATACGTATAAGAAGATTGGACGACTCCCTCTCCAATTTCTGTATCATGAATAAACAAAATCAAACATTAATATAGTCTATACTCTGCCCCTAAAAGAGGAGAATCCCGTGTCAAATATAGAAAAGTACACATAGGAACACCAAAACTAGAAAGATGATTAACATGAATGTGTTGCACGGATGCATTCAATTCTAGTCCCACGTATTACCAAACTGGGGCATTAACTTCTTATCTCATTGTATTTAAGTCACATCTTTCAAGATAAAATAAATTAATTAATACAAAAAATAAGTTAATAAATAAATTAACTGAGACTTCTCAAGATTCAGGATAGTGTCATTGATGGGGTTGCCAATTAGGGTAGAGATGGCATCATAATTCAGAATCTGAAGATTCAAAGATTGATCAAAAAAATTAAATAAAATAAACGAACAAATATTTTCCGAGATAAACAAAAGAACAAAAAAGTGCATTCAACATGACAGAAAACTGTATAACCAGGCTGTTTGAAAAATGAAATAATCTTAGTTCATAATGCATATATTAAAGTCTATTATATATGATTTTTGGTATTGGTGGTCACCTTGTCTTTCTTGGGAACCAAGATATATTATTATTAGGTATACATTTATCCATGAATAAAGGTAAGGATAACCCCCAGTTTCCACAAGAAAAAGGAAAAAGACCTACGGGCCAGAAGGGCAGTTCCTTTCAAGATAATCAGCTGAAAATAGGAAAGACACCCAGAATGAAAATAGAAGAGATATAATCCCAATAGAATGTACCTACCGAAATAATTCTGAGTTGAATTCTTCTCGGATAAAAAGATTTGTTGGCTGACAATTTTTGTGAGTAGGTCGCACTATTATAAGAAAATAAAAAAAGAGGATCCACTAAGACTAGGATAGAAGAAACTAGCAAACTCATGACCAAATAGATAGAAATAGGCGCAAATTCTAACATCACCGTAACCCACTTTGTTCTCTCGCTCCTTGCTTGCGGAGCAGCATACCGGTAAAAAAATGGAAGGGGAAGAGAAAAGAAAGAAGACAAGCAACTACAGGGACGGAAATGAGCTTAAACAACCTTGGGCACAGAACACGGGATATGCAAACAACCTACAGGCGAGATTTCATTGTGATCATGACTAAACTACAAAAGAGAGAAGGGAAAGAACTGGGAGTCGGTCCCTACATAATCCACTGCTTGCTTATCAAGACCCCAGCAAGCTCCTTCTGTTCGATTATTATTCCTGACTTGACATATTATTATAAAAACTACTTACTGTCAAACTGCTACCCAAAAACATTCGCCATTAGGTCTAGATCAAACAAAAACAAATATGGTAACAAGGAGTTTGGTTCGAATGGAATTTTATGGAATGAAAATAAAAATGAGAATAAATAAAAAATATGTTTCGTATGCACTATAAAATGGGAATACTCATTTTCTAGGGAAAGGTAATTCCATTAAATAACATAATTTCTATTTCCTCGTAAAAATTATCAAATGGGTCATTCAATTATTTATGGATTAGATTTATGACAAAATTGTTTTATTATTTTTTTTTTTATAAATTTCAAAACAACCCTTTTATTAAAAATATAAAATACAGTTTTAAACTTTAATAATTTTGCTGTAGTTGTGGTGAGCTTATTGCTGCTGTGATCTAGAGTCTGCTTCAAAGGTATAGATTTTTATCTTCATTCATTTGAGTTGATTTTACCTTTCTACTACATTTTAGTTATTTAAAAAGATTAGATATGACATATATGTTTTGTATAATAGAAGTAGCTAACATGAATGCTATTTTAAACAGTAGACACAAAAAGTTTACCAAATTCTGTAAAAAGAGTAATTCGATCTTTTAAAATGGTTAAGGTAAGAATAATAGTTTTTTAGATCAAATCATAATAATAATTCAAGTACATCTATAACAAAATGTTAAAGTTAATGTATTGTTAATCATGAGTTTTGAAGAAAGTGTGGAACAAAGCACCGTCAATTCATCTTTTTGTGCAAACTATGGTAGATATTTTATTATGTTTTATTATAAGGATGTTATTATCATTAATTATTTTCTTTTATTCCATTCCTATACAGTATTTTTCTAAACTAAATATAAAGATAAAATAGAATGTCCTTTCTATTCCTAACCATACTAAACATAATTCCATTCCCATTCTCGTTCTCAATCCTATTTCCATTCTCTTTTATTCCATTCTATCCAACCAAACATAACGTAAGTTGACAAGTAAGACTATCATTGATGAAGTTCTTATTAAGGTTTGCTATCTCTTCTTGGTTATGAATATAAATAGTAAAAATAGAGATTACTAAGAAAAAACAAATGAAATGAAACAAAAGTAAATTACGATATCAAATATCTCATCATTAGTGTTATCAACATTGCGTCTCCTGATCGTATCACCATTTTGAATTGGAAGATTCAATATAAAAATTACTAAGAAAGAAGAATCAAAATAAAACAACAACTAAGTTAAAATAAATTATCTAAAGACATTCATATTAGGTTTGAAATTCTCCTCAAGATGCAAGATGTGGTTTAGGGTCGAGTTAAAATTAGGGTTGGGGTTTAGATTGGGTAGTGCAAAAATATTCAGATGATTTATTAACTCTCTAGTGAATTGAAAGAGATTCCAACATGTTTTGCAGTGAAATTGATGCCAATTCAAATCGCAATTGTAAAGATAACACATTAGTATATAAGATTCAGTTATCTATTTAAGAAGATAGAGAGTCTCACATAAAAGAAAGGTCACAAATGGAGTTAAACCATCTTTTGTCCATGAATATCAACTAAGAAAAGTGTAAATAAATTGGTACATAAGCCAAATAAATCTTCGACTACCAATAAAGTATTATTTCATCATAACTAATTGACAAGTTCAAAAACAAGTCTCATACAAAAAATTAAAAAATCCCTCTAACCAAAATAAAGGCTACAATTTCATAACACTCATCAATATATAGTTATAGATCACATGAAAATAAATACATGAAACAATAAACGGGTTGAGCAATAAATTTCCTTAGAGTGTGTTGATGCACAAAATTAAACTGATAATCAAACTCATAAAATATGGATGATGGTTGGATGGTTAAAATTTACAAACATAGTCAAAGGAATGTTGATTGCTTGACAAAAAAACTCTGATATTTAAATTATAAATTAAAAATTTTATAAAAAGAAATAAAAATGGTAGTAATCTAACAGAAAATAGTTCAGATAATTTTCAGTTACCTTTACATATAATTTTTTTTCTCTTTTTATAGAGATTTACCTTGACTGTTGTGATTTTTAGGTCTCACCAAGTGAGACTTTTGGAAAAGTGGATTAAAAGGTGGTTCATAGGATGATTTACACACAAGCCTTAATAGATTTTTCCTTAATTATAGGTATATAACGCATTACCTAATTAAAAGGATTAAAATGCATTGGATCCATTTAACCCTTAATGGAGGCATTAAGGTTCAAGGATTAACACATATCCTTTTTTACCACTTTCTTTTCTTGCCTTTGGTGGATTGTAGTCGTTGGACAATGAACCTCAAAATTTTGGTCTTTTATGTTAGCTTTTGTGTTGAAGTGGGTTTTAAGTTTTTTTGCTTTCTTATATTTTTTTGCCTTTGTATATGACTTTCCACTTAAGTAAAAAATCTTGATATCTAGCTTAGATTTAATACTTATACTTTATAGAAGGCTTATTCCTGTCAAGATTTGTTAGTCAACTTGGCCTCCTGATCAGAGTAAAAATAATAAAATGAATAGGCTCTTTTTTCTATTATTGGATTAACTGACTTTGGTTTGAGATAATATAGATGTATAGTAGATTTTAATCTTCAGCACTTGTCTAGATTTTCTTAATATCTGAATCAGGATTTTCTCTTTTGTTTTAGATGCTTTCATTTTTCTTCCCAAATAGAGTAGATAGTGTCATTGATGGGTTTCTCATTAGGGTTAGAAATTTCGTTATGATTATTATTCTAAAGATTAAAAATAAGGATTACTATACATAAATCCCATAAAAAGTTAATCAGATTACTTAATTAAACTTAACCTAATACGATAACTCTTAATATACAGTAAATATGTATACGTGATCTGATGAGTGGTGATATAATATTATAAGGGTAAGAGTGTAGGGTGTGTATGTAAGCACTTGATCAAAGCTAAGAGTAGTTCTACTAGTTAGGAATAAGTAAGAGTAATATAATCGTTACAGGTAAAGAGTTTGTTAATTTTGTTTTTATTATCTATTTATCTATTTATTCATTTGGGAAGAAACAGTTAGTTAAATATATATGATCTTAGTTGTATTGCTGTATTCTTGGAAAAAGAATAAAACAAGTGGAGAAATATTCTCTAAAAAAATTGATTCTATCTCTCTATTTCTCGTGCATTTTTTCTCGTGATTGTGAATTACTTGTTAGTTGATTTTCATTCTTCAGAATTGTTACAGATATTAGACAAGCTTCTTCTTATTTGGTTTAGGCTTAAGACTAGGATTTATAGGTGGTATCAGAGCCTTGAGAAGATCAAGAAGAAGTTGATTTCATCAGAGAAGGTTGCAGAATTATATCCTTGGCAAGATACAAACATTAAAGAAGAAAATGATGATAATAAAATTTAGTTTAGAAAAGTTTACAGGAGACGATGATTTTTTCCTTTAAAAACTAAAGATGCAAGCTTTCTTAAAGCATGAAGAGTTGAATTATGCACTTGAGGAAGAATGACTCAAGGTCGAAGGAAAGATTTTCACTGGGTTTGAATTGAGAGAAATTCAAAGAAAGGCAAGAAATCCTATCACTGTTAGACAAAATTCTAAGATAAGTGACCAAAGAAATATCTGCAAAAGGGATTTGGTAGAAATTAAAAAAAAGATATCAGTATAAATCAACAGTTAAGAGATTGTATTTAAAGAAATAAATGTTTTCTTTTTGACTGGATGAAAGAGGTTTAGTAGAAGATCATTTGGATAAATTTAATAAGTTGATTATTGATCTTGAGACTGTTAATATGCAAGTTGATGATGAAAACTAAGTCTTGCTAGTCTTAACTTTACTGCCAATATCTTATGAATATTTTATAGACATATTGCTCTATAGAAGATCTTTACTCTCCATAGATAATGTGAAAAATACTTTAAACTCAAAGGAGTTGAATAAAAGAAACCAGCAAAAGGATGTAAGCTCAAGAGAAAGTTTAAATGTGAGGGGAAGGTCAGAAAGAAGAGAGAATAAAGAGAGGAAGCAGTTTAGGTTTAAATCAAAGGATAATGTGCTAAGATATTTTTAATGTCACAAGGAGAGGCATTTCAAAATAGACTATCCTAAAAGACAAGAAGTAAAGACTCCCAAGACACTTAGAAAGAAGGTGGAGTCATTAATGATATCTAAAGCAAATTTCCAAGAGGTCTTTATACTCAAGGTTAAACAAGAAGATAAAGACAAATCTGAAGATTAGGTTTTAAACTCAAGATGCATATTCCATATGTGCTCAAGTAAGTCATCTTTTTTTAGTTTAAACTTGTAAGATTCTGGAAAGATTATTTTAGAGAACGATATGACTTATACTATTAAGGGCATTAAAACTATTAAGTTGAAAATAGAAAATAGAACACTTGTAGAATTGAAGCTGTGATATTTGTTTCTGGTTTAAAAAAGAATTTGGTGTCCTTAGAAATGTTAGAGTCATAGGTTATATTTTTAGAGCAGAGAATGAAATACTAAAAGTATATAAAGGATCCTTATTTCTTATGAAAGCTTATAAACAGAATGGTTTATATATCATGAATAGAAAACTAATTGTAGGAGATGTAAATACTAGATCTATTAAAGAGGATGATAAGCTCGTGCTCTAGCATCAAACTCTAGGACACTTGCTGAGAAAAGTCTATTTAATTTAAAGAAATAAGGCTTATTAAAAGATGTACAAGGAAATGAGCTTAGATTTTGTAAGTGTTATATTTTAGGTAAGTTACACGTAACTAAATTCGAGTAAGGAAAACATATATCTATAGATGCTCTAGAATACATACATTTACATATACAAAGGCTATACAAGTTAATTCTTTAGGAGAAATTAAGTTCTTTATAATTATAATCGATAATCTCAAGAAAATTATAGATATATCACTCGAAAAATAAAGATTAGACCTTTCAAAAGTTTTTAGAATAAAAAACTTTGGTAGTCAGAAGAATAAACGAATAAAGTACAGACAATAGTTTGGAGTTCTATAATGCTTTCTTTGATAAACTTTATAAGGATTATGAAATTTTAGGGCACAAAACTGTCAACTACCCTCCTAATAGAATGGAGTAACAGAAAAAATAAATAGGACTATATTAGAAAAGATAAAAAGCATGCTGTTGGTTACTCGATTGTCCAAATTTTTTCGGACTGAAGCAGTGAATGTAGTAGCATATTTGATAAATAGGAGTAGAATACAAGCTCAAGAGTGACAGTCAATCTATCTATTCCGTCCAACTGGCGAGGTACGGCACTGCACTTTATAATAGTACACTTTAGAAACAACCCTTTGTATAAATTAATCGTTTGTATTCAATTCTATATTGGACGCCATATATAAAGTTGTAACTTGCAGAGCATCAGAGCTCGAGCTCCCCAGAAGGCTTCAATTTGGCCCAACTTGTTCAACTTTAACAAAACTCAAAGATTATTTTGTGAGAATTTTCTTCTGTCTTGTATTGCTCTTACAGTCAAAATATATACAGAAGATACAACCCATTGCTTCATAAACTAACTTATAAGAATATGCTAATACAACTAATTTACTTCCTAAATTAACTCCTAACACCATCCGTGTAAGCGTAGCTCGCACTTACTACTCAACAGGATACCTTGTCCTGGACTGTGTTTTAGGTAACGAACCACCCACAATGCAGCTTGCCAATGATCTTCTTGTGGTTGTTGCATAAATTGAGACAAGACATGAATACTATATGAAAACTCAAGCCGTGTGAAACACATATAAATCAATTGCCCAACCAAGTGACGATATGGCTTTGGATTAATTAGCAACTTGCTAGTTGAAAGTGCCAAGCGATGATTTTGTTATAAGGGAACACTAGCAGGTTTAACTCCTAACAATCCAACTTCAGAAATAATGTCCAGCGCATATTTTCTTTGACACAGAAAAAATCTTTTAGACCCACGCGCGACTTCAACACCAAGAAAATATTTTAAAACTCCCAAACCTTTCATATGAAAACAGGCATTCAGATAATTATTAAACCTTTTAATGGTAGTACTATCATTCCCAGAAACTATAAGATCATCCACATACACAAGAACACTAAGACGGAGTTCACCACTTTTCGTAGAAAATAGAGAATAATCAGAATAGGACTGTTGAAATCCATAGTCTTTCAAGGCAGTCGATAGTTTGAGGAACCAACATCGTGGGGTTTGTTTGAACCCATAGAGTGACTTCCGTAATTTGCAGACCTTACTTAGAGTTAAAACCTGAAAACCAGGGGGCAACTTCATATAGACTTCCTCTTGAAGATCTCTATGAAGAAATCCATTATGTACATCCATCTGATGCACTTCCCAATTTTTTGCTGCTGCTACTGCTAAGACCACTCGAACTGTAGTCATCTTGGCAACTGGGACAAAAGTCTCAGTGCAATCAATTTTCTCAACTTGATGATTCCCTAAAATCACGAGCCAGGCTTTGTAACGTTCCATGGTGTTGTCAGAATTATATTTGATCTTATATACTCATTTATAGCCTAGAGCTTTCTTGGCAGGAGGTAGATCATCGATATCCCAAGTCTTATTATTTTTCAATGCCTGTATTTCTTGTTGCATGGCCTCCCGCCATCATTCATCTTTTACAACTTCAGAAAAAGTTACTGGCTCATGTTCTGCATTTATCGCTGCGAGAAATATACAATGTCGCAAAGAAAAATTGTTACAATTCACATAATATGCAAAGGGATAAGCCGTACCTGAGGAATGTCATAGTGTGGATGTCTGTGAGTATGAACTCAATTTCTGGATCGTATGAGTAACATAATCAT
>JAVXUL010050153.1:0-10639 GCA_035590515.1 Trichilia minutiflora
ATACATACACATAAAATTGTATTCAAAATAAAGTAACAAAACAACAAGAGTCCACTCACTGCTTAGGAAGGGTTTACACTCTATAGTTCTCCTCGTTTCTCGGTGTGTCATGTGGATACCTCGCTCGTGTATTCTTGACTAAACACAAGTATTCAAAATATATCAATATACATTTTTACAATATTCATGCAACTCTTATGCGTGCGCGTGCAATGCAAGTTAATCCCGAGTTTTGTAAAATCTGTTATTTACTCAAAATCGACTAAAATCCTCGTTATTCATCTAATTATCGATACAATTATACCACAAACCTACATTATAGTCAGACAAGCGTAATTCGGCTCGATTTTTTTATTCAGGCTTACGAACCCCACATGCTCATCAGAACAGTAACTTCGGTTACTGTTCACACTCAATCAATTTTTTTGAATTCATATTTCTGACTTTTTATGACTTTTTCGACTCCTTTACAACTTAAATATCACTCATAAACTACAATGCAAGCGAGAAATCTATTAAAACTCATACGAATAAACAACAAAATCCATTCCGTAAAAATTGGCTAAATTAAAAAATAAAATACACAGACAAGTTAGGAATGATGCTATAAACCTCGTGGTAACATTGGTTTACTCTGATTTGGCCTCAAACTCGAAAAACCATAAAATACAAGTCGAAACCCTAGTTCCCCAAACTCGATTCTGTGCCCCAATCGCCAAATCAAAGCTCAAAGTGTGTTTTATGCGTTTAGCAGAGTGAGAAATTCAAAAGAAATCAAAGAAAAAAAAAGAATGGGGAGGTGAGTTCACATGACAGAGGAGGAAAAACGAGAGGAAGAAGAAGAGAAGAAGAAAGGAAGAAGAAAGGTGAAAATTCGACCCCCTGACCCCTATTTATAGAAAAAGAATAAAATTATCATTTTGCCCTTAAATTTTCTTAAGGAGAAACTTCTAGAATCGAGCAATTTTATCATTTAGCGTCGATTCGATCGAACGAATCAGGGGTTTCATTCGAACGAATCTGGCCCTTTCGAAGTTAGAGAGCTCCCCACATTTTCGTTCGAACGATCGAGCATTCGTTCAAACAGCATCATCGATTCGATCAAATTAATTGTTATTCGATCGAACGAACTTAGTACCAGAATTTTTCACAGAGCACCTTCCAATCTCATCCGAACGATCCACCATTCGTTCAAACGAATTGCCCAATCGTTCGAACGAACTGTTGGACCTAGATTCGTTCGAACGATCCAACCCATCTGTTCGAACAAATTGTAAACTTTCTCTTGAATTCTTTCCTTCATTCAAAACATCATCGGGGTTCCAAAGTTTACACTCTCTAACTCTTCCAGGCCAACAATAAAACTCAAATACAATCCCAAAACCATGTGGACAAACCATAGTATACGTGAGGGATGCGGATGCATGAACAGAAAATATACGAAAATACAATTATACCCATGGGGGCTAAACATGGGTGTCACAAAGAATGACACTGAGATGAGCAAAATGTATGTGGAGGTAGGATTAAATCTCGTGTCGGAATAAAAAAGAAAGTTATTGGGTTATATATGTAAAGTAAAAATTAAGTTGTCAATAAACTCACATTGAAATGGGGGAGAAAGTTACTAGATTATATAGAGAGAGTTGAAACCAAGTTGTCAATAAGATCTTTGGGAATAAGTTTGAACTTATTACCAAAAATAAATTTGTAAAATCCTAAAAATTTGATTAAAACGGACAATATCATTAATAGTGTTGAATAAAATCTTATAAATTCAGTATTTAAAATTTTAAAAATAATATTTATACTTTTATTTGTTAAATTTTTCATAAAAATTAATAAGTGATCGGATTGGATAGTTAAAATGATTATTATGATTTTTAATAAAGATAAAAATATTAAATAATTATTTAAGGGAGTTTGATTTGTATAATAGTTAGTTTGTTCATTTGACCTTTTTATTTTTAATATGATTAAAATTTTATAAAATAATAAATATATATTTTTATTTCTTAGAAAAATTGTTACAAATATATTAATATTTTATTTATTATTTATATTGAATATATTATAAATATATATTTATCTAGAATTTTGCTAAAATTTCTAAATCTATTTTTATAATAAATTTTAATATTTAATACAATAATTAATAACAAATTTCAATATATTAAAAAATATAACTTATCAAATACAAAAATCATAATAAGTCTCCTAACGAGTTAGCAAAATCTATTTATTTATTTTCAAAATATGATTTGTTATATCAATATTTTATTTATTATTCATATTAAATAGTAATAAACATGTATATTTATTTATTCAACAAATAATAAATATATATTTAGTAATAAAAAATATTTTATTAAATATTAAAGAGACATTAATTAATAAATAATAAATATATATTTTATTTTCACATGACATTAGATGTCTCTTTAATATTTTATTAATTAGTTTTGCTTGAATAAGAATCATATGCACGTGAGATTGATTTAGTATTCTTTGTACTCGACTAGAATTATGTACTCAACTAAGGAATTCTAAAAATTTCAAAATTTTGAGGTCACTACTACATTTACCACCAGTGTTAAAGCCTTGGATGATATTTAGAATATTTTATGCATTATTTATTTAATAAATAAAATGTTAATATGTTGGAAATAATATTTTTAAAAATAAATAAATACTATTTATTTAATATAAGTAATAAATAAAAATATTAATGTTTTATAAATATTATTTTTAAAAATAAATAAATATATATTTGTTATTTTTATAAATTTTTAACCGTATTAAAAACAAAAAAATTAATAAATAAATTAGGAATTATATAAGTCAAACGTGGTCAAATGATTATTTTACTTTTTTTAATCTTTATTTGGAGTCATAATAATTATTTCAATAATTAAATTTGGTCCACTGTTAATTTTCGCAGAAAAAATTGATAAAGAAAAGTACATATATCAATTTTTTTAAATTTTGGGTACTAAATTATTGTTTTCACCAAGTGAAGGTGTCACATGTTATAAATGAAAATATCCACTTAATTAAAATATACAAAGGTTTTGTTTTAATACACGGGTTAATAAAGTTGTCGTATCCTCACACGTGATAATTATTATAAATTTTTAATATGTATTTTTTAAGTTCAAAACACATATTGAAAACTTATAAGATTATAATGATATCAATTTTTTTATAAAAATATTTAAAATACTTCTAAAAATTTCCTCCTTACTCCCAATCTACTTTTATTCAAAATCATTTTCAAACACTTCAAATATTTTCAAAATCATTCTCAATCAATCATTCATCAATCTAAAAATAACTATAATATAAAATCAGATCAAATTATCTTTTCTAGACATCTCATTGATTCTCAAAATAAAATTTATACATCAAAGATACCTTCGGAGATTAAAGTTAATGAATCATTACAGTTCCTCAATTATAAAATCAAACACTAAAATCCATAAAAGCTCCGTATTTCTTGTAACAAGAGAACAACTAAAAGTTTTATTAAAACTCTCCCAGTGAACTCAAAGAAAATGAATGTGAGTAGTATATAGAATTATAACTGAAAATACCACTTTAGATGTTATTACTACCTTACTAATATCCTGACTATGCTCATAAGTTCTAATAAGTGAGAAAAAAGGATGAGTATACTACTATATATTAAATAAGTGAAATCTAAATAAAAAAGATACAAAACACACATCAAATATAAAAGCATTAAAATAAATTTTTATTTAATTAACAAGCTTGAAAACATTTATCAGTATTATGAAAACTTAGCTAGTATTCAAAAAGAAAGTTATATCAACCATCCTTCAAAGTGATTATCCTGATCAGGTGCAATATCGAACTGTCAGTAGGTTTTCTATGTATTTTAAAAACAATGAATAATAAATAAATACTCTTTTGATAAAAATACAAGCATTCATGTGATTTTAATGAAAAACTTATTTATCATTGACGTTAGCTTCAAGTAGTCTATGAAACCTCACAAGACTGTCAATGTCACGACCCAACCCGTAGGTCTCACACGTGACAACCGCCATAAATTCCTAATCAATATTCCTTAGGTCCAGAATACTTACTAAAAACCTGTAAGGCTGAAAATTTTAAAATATATAAAACACTTCTAATATTTTTTCTCCTATCTCCTAAACTACTTTTCAATCAAAACAACTCAAGCACTTCTAAAATATTTATCATCAAACCATCATAGATGAAACCATTCATCATAGTGTCAAGAATATCATATTTAATTCTTATAAACTTTTCAAATCATAAAATCACAATATTATTTATTACAAAACTTAATATCATAAAATTTCATCAAATACCCAGTTCCTAAAAACAAAGCAAAACCAAGAAAAATCATAAATAATATAAGACTCTCTCAGTGGACTCAAATGATGAGTGTGAGTCGAGTATAGAGTCAATACCTGAAATATTCAATTTCGATACAATCACCACCCTCCACGTACTCTATACACTTGCCTGTGAGTAGGAAAAAAAGGGTGAACATACTAATATATACTCGGTGAGGGAACATATAAAAATAAATAATAATAACAATAATAATTAAATATAGCATGGGGGGGCATAACCTTTATCAAACCATACATCTTAAAAAGAAAAGAAAGAATAAGTTTAAAACATATTTTTACTTTCAAACCAATACCAGTCAAACCTTGAGAAAATCATTGGACATGGCTGTCTTATCGGGGATTTCACTGATCAGGCGTAACCTTGAGCTGTCAGTGAGTTTTGTATGCAAGAGAAACATACTATTTTATGAAAGATAGATTTATATGCAAGAAACAAAACATGCATGATTTTTCAAAAAATATGCCCACTACTAACTTTGTCTCGAGCCGTCACGAGATGACATCCGTGATTGACTCACGAGACTCACAGGTGATCAAACCACATCTCCACCTATGAAGCCATCACGAGATCACAATCATCATATAACGACCCCACCTGTGAAGCCTCCACTTACCTAGGTGACCTCTCTATCAAGTTAACCCTAGGTTATCACATATAACACTCACCTAGGGGTCCACATCTTAGTGAACTCTCTTCTAGGCTACCACCCTATAGCTATAGTAAATGACCTAACACTCATGGTCGTTATCACCAATATACAAGATATAAAAATCTGGCCTACTGGCCTATCATCATATATCAATTATAAAATATGATCCACTAGCCGTAGATCACATAGCAAACATAAAACCTGGCCTACTAGCCATATCATCATCATAAAATCATTCGTAAGATAAAATCGGCCTCTCAGCCTCCTCTCAAACAAATAAAATCAATTCATAATATAATTTATAAACAAACAATCATTTCGTTACAAAGAGTGCTTACATACCAAAATCATACTTTTAAAATGCTTGTTATTCTTATACTAAAATAGATACATTGAATTAAATAATTTAGGAATAATGAAAGCATGTTGGAAAATCCACTCACAATTCATGAAGCACATAATATAGGTTTTTATCAAACTTTTTCATACTATTCAAAAGTCATAAGGTTTTAGAATCAAAGAAAATATAAAAGTTCCACTCACAATTTTAGAGGGTATGCACTCTCTAGAGTTCTTTGCTTGGGTCAGATTCCTGATCCTCGCGATCGGAGCCTATACACATATACAAGAGTTCTATTAGATTGAGTATGACTACTCAAATTCATACAATACACACATGGCTCGAATCTAATACAATTATCCCTTAATCGGCCTCACATAACTATAACACTTCTATGACCTTCGCTTGGTCAATCAATCTAACTCTATTATTCTACCAATCTACAACCTGGGTAACCCCAAATGACCTCATTTACTAGAATCAATCCACGATGAATGGATTTCAAGCCAAACAGTGGTTATTATTATTTATTACGAAGTAAAATTCTTTGAACTCAAGTTTTCTAGCTACCAAACCCTATACCTATGTACTCTACGTCCTAACTAATGTATTATAACTCAAAAACTCTCAAAATGAAAGCCCGATCACATGCGGATGAACAGTATTCAAAATTATAAATATGTTTTAAACGAAAATCTAATGCATAAGGGAGTAAAATGGACTTACCAATGGGTCGATAGAAGCCTATAGTCGTCAAATATAGCGTCGATTACTCAAAAACTCAAGCTAGACTCCAAATCCTAATCTCCTCTTCTTTTTCCTCTTGGCCAAAATGATGAAACGAAGGTTACAGGATAAAAAAGAGATAGAAAAATGATAGATTATGGCATGAAATCTTTGTTTGATTGATTAGAAAGCAAGAAATCAGGAGAAGGAGAGAAAAGAGAGAAACAAGAGAAACTAGAGAGAAATGAGAGGGAAGAAATGATTTCTGTCACTATTTACCCATATTAATAATATAGATATAAAATTATTAAAATGTCCACGGAGTCTGTGAAGGAAGAAATTTCTAGAAGGGGCAATTTCAATTATTTTACCTAATTTTTGGACGATTCGATCAAACGAATCGACCAGTTCATTCGATTGAAGTTGGGTTTGTTCAAACGAATCGAACCCTTCGTTTGACCAAAATCTTTGATGACTCCTTGAAAAATCTTGGCCATAATTTTATTCGATCGAGTCAACCATTCGTGCAACCAAATGACAATTCATTCAACCGAATCTCATATTCGTTCGATCGAAAAAAATTCCCTGACTCTCTGAAATTTCTGGTCCTCAAATTCGTTTGAAAGAATCCAAGCATTCGTTCGATTGAATGCTCCATGCCTCTACTTTTTACAACGGTCAAACTCCCGATCACTTTCCAACGTCCATTTCATTTTCTTTCTCTTTCTAATCCCTTTCAAAACCTCATATGAAATCTCAAAATACTATCAATTCATAGCAAACCAAGACGTACATTTATAAAAAGACGAATATACCCTTACTCAAAAATATAGGGTCTCACAAAAAATCCCTCTAGATTATACTTTACTTTAATGTTTTGTGCTTTATTACTGTTCTTTCTCTTTGCGTTTTTCATCTTGACAGAGTTCAAACTTTCTTATCGTTAGTAAAATACATCATCAATACATTGTATAATGATCGGATAGTCTATGTCTAACATATTCAACTCTAAGGATATCGATTAAACTCATCGAAATCATTAAGAATTTATAACAACGATATGTTTGACACACACACACACACACATATATAACAATAGTTTTATCACATCAAGATCATATATCCGTCTCAAATCAATATCGTAATACATCTCCTTAATCATCTTTAAAATAATCACCTCTATCTTATTAAAATATAGTTCTCAAAGTTGATCACTCTGTAATTCGATGTTAGGGATTGTACTATATCTCAACCCTATAATCAATACAAATTCCTTATGACAGAATCTCGTAAGACTATCTTCAATAAGAAATCACATCTTACTTTTACAATCATCAATAGTATGAATCTCGAGTTAAAGCATAGTATCAAGCATCCTAAAAAAGCAGCAATTCTAGAGATATGTCAAGAAAATAACTTAGGCACATTTGTCTAAACAAAATCTACTACTCTATAGTTAATTTCTCCCATATCAATTTAAGGTCACACAAATGTGATACTAAGATCACATTACTCTCAATGTGGTCCTCCTCCACTCTCTTCAATATAAACATCTTCAGCTGTCAATAAAAAATCATCGTATTTCAATAATAGAAAAAGGAAGACGAGATCAAAATAATAATCCATCAATAAGTCAATTATATATTATTAATTCATTATTATAATTAAATAATACAAGTCATTAAGTCAACAAGTCTCATAATTAATAATCTTAGTCAATAAGAATATGACATTTATTAATTCATGATTATTAATTCATTCTTATAACTAAATAATATACTAAAATTGATAACAAAATTAATTAAAATAAATATTACAATGATAATAACATATTCTATATTAATTCCTAAATTTATTGTATATTCATTAATAATGTTAATCATATAATTCTAAAAAAAATATTACGTAATTTTATTTATTAATTACATATTAAAAATTTTGTTTCTATTTAATAACATATTTTAAAAATCATTGTTTCAATTTTCATTATTTTAATATTTTTCAAAGTTTTTAAAATAATATTATTTTGTATAGTGTCTTAAATTTATTCTTAAATTAAATACTTTTATTATTCTTAAATAATAATAATAATAATAATAATAATAATATTATTATTATTATTATTATTATTATTATTATTATTAAATAAATAATATTATGAAGATTATTTTTAGTAAGCTTAGCAATAATAATCAATCAAATATTATAAAACAATTCTTTCTATTAAATATTATAAATCATTTTCAATATTAAACTTTATACTATTTTTACAATTAATCCAATAATTTTATTAAATTATTATTCTTAATGTTAATATTATTATTGTTATTGTTAACAACTTTTCCCATTTATTATTATTATTATTATTATTATTATTATTAAATTTTTATAAAAAATAATTTATGTGGTAAAAAAAATTTTGCTATCAATTATTAGAATTAATCTTAAATAGTAAAATAAAAAAATTTTAGTTAAAAATTAACATTAGACAATTTAAAATTTAAAATTTATTTTCGTATAAAATTAGTTTAATAAAAACAATAAATTTAAATTCAAAATTTTTTAAAAATTAATAAAAATAATAAATTTAATTAAAATTTAATAAAAATAAAAATATAAATATAAAACATAAAACATAAAAAAAATTTAATTAAAAAAACTTGAGCATGGCCAAGCTCCGCCCAAGCGCGCGTAACAGCACACACTTGAAGGTGTGCAACACTCTGTTACGCACACTCGGAGGAGCACACCCTCGACAGAATACCCCCCACTAGAGATGGTAAATGGGCTGGGCCGGGCCGGTTCGGCACGGGCCTGGCCCATGAACAGTAAAGCCAGCCCGGCATAGCCCGTTAAAAGGCCCAACCCTTTTGGACCATGCTTCATGAACCGTACCAGGCCTTTGATTTTTTTATCGGGTCTGGCACGACCCAACACGATAGCCCGTAAAGGCCTTATTTTCATGATTGGCCTGGCCCGACTTACAAACTTAGATAATGTATAATCTATTCAATCACAATTTTATATCTAAAATACAAATATTCCATAAAATAAACAATGTACAGATTAATATTTCAAACTTAACTTAGAAAACATTGATGGAATCTTTGACAATACTAGAAATTTGACCATTGGTAGAAACTTGAAAATCGACAATAGCAAAAAACAATAGAGGAAAATGGGTGAAAAGTAAAAATAAAAATAAAAATTTGGGTTGGGGTAAAGTGGAGTAGAAGGCAATTTGAAAAATATAATTTTTTAATATGGTATTTTAATCTTAAAATAGTAATATGGGTTATTTTTAAATAAGATTTTATTAAATTTTTTTTAATTTGATTTATAAATAGTAGCCATTTTTTTAAAACCCTTCAATATATGTATGTATATATAAAAGCAATAAGAATCTATTTGTATTTTTTTTTCATTCTACTAGTTAAAACATAAATTTGCTCTAAAATATGTCGTTGATTTTGACTACCATATATTTTAAAATCATGAGATGTTATTACTTATTTATTTATTTTAATATTGGCATCGCAATTAAAAATTATTTAGAAATTTATATATGGTATAAATAAAAAATTTGCTCCCTAAATTGAATAATTCTAAAAAAAAAGATTGTTTAAATGATATTAAGGGTTCACTTGTTTTTTCAACCCCAATGCTAATTTTTTTAAAAATTTTTTTAAATGGATATATTTATTTTTAAAAAATATCACTAATTTTATATTACTAACCTTTATCTCCTTCACACAAACACATAAACATATTTTCCACTTTATTTTGATAGATTAAGAACTCAAAATTTAACTGAAGTACTCGTACCATGTGAGTCGGGATTTCGACATCCTTATGTTGATGACACCTGCTTACCAAAATTTGGGCATTCTCTAAATATTTTTATGTAATTTGAGTTAAAATAATGTGTTATAAAAATAATTAATTTTGATTTTGAATATACTGAAAGCCTTCAATAAAATGCTCTTAGAAAAACAAAGTTTTTGTTCGTTAATAAAAAATACTCCAGAACCATAGTAAAATATTTTCAAACATGTGTTGGTAAAAGAAATTAATATCAAATTAACAAAAAAAAATAGAATACAACGCTAGGGTGCAGGCGACAACTACAGCATGCAGCTATTGATGCTATAGCCAAGGCATGCGCGCAAAACTATATGTTATTGCTCGATGGTTGAATTTTGTCCCGCGCATGCTGAATTTGTCTCGGGCGTGGGACACCCACAAATAATTGCAAGCGACTTGGAGCAATTGCTTATTCCCTTGCTCAACTATCCTGCGAGCTTTGGCACTTGGCTGTATGTTGCTACTATTTTTCGCACCTTTTCGGAAGCTGTCTCGAGCATGTAATAAAATTCAGCCCTTACAGAACAATAGATTGACTAACTCGCAAGCCTTGGCAACAGCAACGATATGTCACGTTTGTTAGATATGTGATCAAAGGTCACATGTGGAGAAGAGTTACAATGGTTGGCAATGAACGGGTGTCCTGTTTTGTA